>JAADVC010000162.1:0-31634 GCA_023334575.1 Pythium volutum | reverse complement strand
CCGAAAAAAACCAACGACTCGCTCGCCCAAAAATCAACCAAAAAAGAGGGAAGATGCCGACGGACGGACCGACGATCAATGGCAGCTGGGTCAACCAACTTGGGCACAGTGCCAAGTGGGATGCGTTCCTTTTCCCTTTTTTTCCTTTTTCGCCTCGGCGTGGGTTTTTTTTTTGAGCTGATAGCAGACGGCGAGCTTTTTTCCAGCGATCGGAAACAGCGTTTGGCTCACCGACGGATAGAACCCTGGACAGGCGTTGGGCGTGAAAAGCGCGTGGCCGGCGGCTGTTTCGGGATGTTGGCTCCGGCGGTCCGCTTCGTCTGATGCACCGCCACCAGCTGGAGGTCAAAATTCTCCCAAGTGCAAATGGGAAGAAGCGAGTCTCGTGGTGGGCGACGCGAGATGGAGAATGACTGAAGGGTTGAGAGAGAACAGCAGACGCCGCCGTCAAGCGAGACACATCAGCGGAATGCGACAATGGTATGGCCAGGATAGAGGTCAGGAGAGGGTCAGCAAGGAGGTCGGCTTCCAACCTGCAATTTCTGCCAGAGAGCCGAAGGAATAAGGGCATAAAAAGATGGAAGGAGATTTTCGACGGAGAGAGTAAAATATTGTACAGTGAGCCCGGGGATCTCAGCTAACCAACAAAAAGGCAACAAAATGAAAAGTCAACAGACATGTTTGTGGCAATTGCCAGCCAACATGACAGGGGTCCAAGTTCGATCCTGCTTTCGCAGACAGCACAAGCGTGGAAAAAGCGCGAATAAAATTCCCAGAAAGGTTTCGCTTCAGCAAGAGTGTTCGAGTTTTTGTCTGATTTTTCGAAGCCATTCCTCGCGTGTCCGCCTGAGACAACAACGCCGTAATTTACATTCGGAGGACCAGGGGATGTTTGCTTGACGCCAGCGACAGTGCCATAAGTCGCTGGCGTTTGCGACTGGTCAACGGCTTCAAACATGCGCATCGAGACACAAGAGCATCGTAGCAAGCAAAGACGAGGCCAACACCGACACTCGAAAGCTCTATCATCTACATGTAAACGGACATGGGCACGTGCGTATGGATATGCCACGCTGCGGATAAGACATAGTTGCTCCCAACAAAACCCTTTGCCAGTCCCAAACTCTACTTATTCAGTCCGCTGCTTGCCTGTTGTTAAATGACCAGCTGCTATTTTACGCACCAAAGGTGATGGATGAATTACTGGAGCACCACACGTTGCAGGTGAATTCCGTATAGATGTGCGAGATTGAGCAAGAGGTTGACCCCCAACTTGATGGCTAACATAAGCAAGCTGGAGAGCAAGAGCGGCATGCTCTGTGAGTATTCCATAGAGGAGACTATTTTTTTCGCCATGCTTTCTTTTTTCCCGCCGCGTCCCAGGTGCAGTTGGCTCAGAGCCGTTGGGTTTCGGCCAAGGTTGATGTGAGTCTCTTTGCCCTGAAACGAAGCTCGAAGTTCGATCCAAATTGAACCTTGAAGTTGGTACGTAATTTATTTCGATTGGTAATTTTCATTGGCCCGTCTGTGTTACATTGGCGTCCAACAGGCGTGACATCTGGGGAGGTGGGACCTCGGGATGTGGCATCAACGAAAGCCATCAAGACGAACCCCAACCGACAGAAGGCAAAAACTCGCCACGGTAAAACGCCACTGTCGACGCGACTTGCTTTGACGCCAATGCATTTCCCTCCGTCCAGACGCCCCCGCCTCATCCAGGGCCTTTATACATGTGGCCGCTACTCCCTTTCGTTTCCTCGCCTTTTGCATATTGTGGGTGGCAGGTTCTGGTTTCTCATCCAGAAATGAGAATCTCTTTCAAATTTGAAAACGCATGTGGCTTGGTTTCTATTGAAAAGGCTCGGCAAAGTGAACTGAGTGGCGTGAGTCGGTCTTATCCGATATGCTGGGCTTGGTGGTTTCATAGCGGTTCGGACGTATTGTACTGACCATTCAATAATACAGTACAGTACTGCTAGTGCTGCAGCATCCCACGCTTCTCTCTCTCCTTTGTTCAGCACCTCAGAACTTGCGTGCGGGTCCTGAGGAGTCACGGCGTATTTGCTGTTTCTTTCGACTGTGTTCTGGCTGAAACTGCTTGGAGCTGCTGGCACACACCAGCCTACGCCGTCCCATTTTGGGAGGCTCGCTGCAACTGGGACCTTTACCTGCAAATCAGCAGCTGCGTCTTGGGAGGAGATCTTCGTCGCGCTCGCAGCCGCGGTCAGCGGAAATGGCGGCAACCCAAAAAAATGGATACCGGCACCCCTGATTATTATTTTTTTACACTGCCAGCGCCGCCCCCAGCAACGACGGCAACCGCCACTGCATTGGTAAGGCTTCGTGCCCTAGAAGGCTCCAACACAGCCAGACGCCAGACACGCCATCTCCATAGTCGCGTCAGTAGTGGTGACGTACGTCAGAGACTTGGTTGACGACCCACGCTGTACTGGTGAGCGGTTTCATTTTTCTGAATTGATTCAGATGCCGCGTCGCGGTTTTCTTCCCACATAGAAGCACACGCCACCAGGACACACTCAACATACCATGGTGGACGAAAATGGAAGCGGCCCCTATCGTGCCTCACAACATCCCATTCGGATGTGATGGGGCCCTTACACTTGGAATGCCAATGGGATGCCAGCCCAGCTTGCCTCTCTTCATGGCATCTCTGTGCCACGCAGTTGCCACGTATCCATACATACCGTACAGTGTACTGTACTCTACCTACAGTACCTGTACACAAACAGCATGGATTCCATGCTGTTGGAAGACCCGAGCACGCCCACGCCTCTTCGTCGCATTCTGGGTTTGGATCCACTGAATCCACCTGACTCAGGTCCTGAACCGCAAGCAGGCTGGCAATGTGAAAAGAGCAAGAAAGGCAACCCATCGATGGGTTGTTATCCCCAAATTGGGGCCCAATGATCAATGCCTTGGAAAAATATATTGGCGCTGCGTCCGCCAAAGATTCGAATCGCCCAACGCCAGTCTGAGTCTAAAACGCCGCGCAGGCTGCTTCAACCTCTTTACGGGGAGCGCAGTTGCCGAAGGGAAGAGAGACAAGATGATCCGAAAAATGCGCCAAATGGCGCCGCCGCGGGCAGCCCTGCTCCAGTCAGTGCCTGTGTCACTGACACGAGGCAGAAGAGCACTGAAAATGGAACGACTCGTTCCATTTTCGTTCCGAACGAGCGGTCGGCAAAACAGCTGGGGCCACGTTGCCGCGGCTCGTGGCCAGATGGCGGTGGCCATGTCAGCTGCGAAATCAAACTGCCTGCGACGCGCACGCGCACTCTGCGGCTCATTTTTGAAGGGCGAAATGTTGGTTACCATGTCAACTCCACAATGGGGGTTGGGCTGGGGATGAATGGCGTTGGTGGTCATTTGCAGATATTGTGAATTCCAGCCAAATTTGCCGTTTCCGGGCATTTCGTCTCTGGATTTTGACTTGCCGGCGAAATGCCAATGACCGCCTATTGGCCAAAATAGAATTTTCCATGCTTTCATTGGATAGTATAGCAACCATTTGGGCCAATCATGTGTGGTCCAGTGGGTGACGACTTCCGTTGGCGAAAAACCCTCCTTTCCGTTTCTGGACTGACAATCCAGAGGCCAAAACCTCTACCATATGATAAAACCCTCCAGATATCATCAGACAACACAGGTTGGCGAGTGGTCTGCGAGTCGAATCCAGCAAGTGACTGACTCGCCAACGGAAATTTCAAGTGAAACACACAATAACGTTATCGCAACAGCGAATGTCCCAGGCACCAAGGGGACTCTTCCCACCAGCAGCGAGAAGCAGCGATGAATGTTCCGCACGCTTCATTGCGCCACCGTGGCACTCTCCATCCAAGCTGGCTTCACGAGTCTCTGATACTGATGCCAATAACCGCGGGCAACGCGTTTTAGCGTCTCGTGCCAGAACCGTAGGCTTCCTGACTCTCCGACTGGGGTCCAAAACGGTACATTGGTAAATTACCGTTTACCATCATGTAACAACCCCGTTCTATGAGGCTATAACCAACACGGAGTGAACCCAGCAGTGCTGGGTTCACTGCAGGCTCAACTCAGATCTGATGATTCCTCATGATGGCGAAGGGATCTGGGACCGGCATCATCCGGCAAAAAAGAGAACAACCAGTTGGCTGGAAAGCGAACGAGCGACTCTCTCTTCGTCATGGCGGTGCTGCGTTGCAATATGGTGGTGGCTGCTGCAGCCGTGGCGCTGCTGATGGCGGCCGCGGCGGGGGCAGCGACGTGTCCACGCACGACGACGGCATTGACCTCGAGCTGCGAGAGTTTGTGTTTCCAAGGGCGCCCCTGTGTGGCGTACGCGGGCGACACGAAAGCGACGTGCGTGAATGGCACCATGACCTCGTGCCGACAAAGCGTGGCGACGGGCTGTGCGTACGCGTGTCTCAAGTACGGCGCCGACGACTACATTGACAATAACATTATTGATTACTCGACCTTTACGTTCTTGATGCCGATCGGCACGTTTACGAGCACGTGGGAAAAGAACTGGAGCGCCGCCGAGATCAAAGCCGCCGGCGCCACGTCACTGCCCGATCAAACAAGCCTGTTTCCGTCGGTCGGGGCAGGGATCGTGGCCGCGATCGAGCCGCTTTCCTTCCGCGATGCGACCAAGACAATGTACGTTGTCGTAGCGTAAGTTCCCGTGGCTTGTTTGATCAATTTATATCTGACTGGAAACACTTTTAGCCGTGTCGCCGGTGGTACAAGCCTCAGCGGCATTCGCGGTCGCGTGGCCGATGTGACGCTCAAGAGCGGGGTCTTTGCCACTGCCACGAGCATCCAATCCCTGTGCGTAGTGACTTTATATACTGCCAGTCAAGGAAACGCTTTGGTGCGCAAAAACTAACTGTGCTTTTCTGTGGATAGAGTGGTCGCCAATTTGAATCTGAAAGAGGTTCTGCCGTCGTCGTTTCCGCCCCAATTGGTCAACTTTTCGCTGACCAACTGCGGCATGTCGACTGTCCCAAATGATCTGCTCACGATGCCCAGCCTCAACCGACTGTGCGTGAATCATAACGAAGGGGCACGCAGATCTATGGACGTGGTGAGCTGATTTTGTTTGATTTTTTGTCATCCGTATAGGGATATGTCGCTCAACTACTACAAGGACTATCCGGCCAAGTTTGGGCTCCCGAACGTCACGTACCTCAACTTGTCGAGCAACAACATTGCGACGTTTGACGGCAGCTTCCCGTCGCTCACGACGCTGTACGTTTCTCGTTCTTTCCTTTCACGATGCGTTGCATTGGAATGGGGAAGATCTGACCTATGTATCGGTAGGGATTTGTCCGACAACCTGCTCACCGACATTCCAGCGGCGGTCTTCTCAATGCCCAAGCTGCAGTCCCTCGATTTGCGCAGAAACTCGTTCACGTCCGTTCAGCTCTCGCAAGCCCAAGTCGATTTCCTCAAGAAACTACCGACGTTCTCCTTGTCGCTGTCGTCCGGCTCCGGAGGAACGTGCACCAAACCGGACGTGGCCACGACGGTGGGCGGCATTACAGTGTGCGTTAAGAGTGGCACGTCGTCGACTAGCAAACCGGGAGGCGCGACTGGCGACACCACGAACGGTAGTGGTGGTGGTAGTGGCGGTTCCAACACGGCGGCACTGATTGGCGGCATTGTTGGAGGGCTCGTCGCTGTGCTGCTGGTCGTCGGTATTTTCCTGTACCTGCGTCGCAACCGCCCCAAGAACAAGGAAATGTCGCGTACGCTCACACCGAACCCGACCGGGCACAACCCGAATTCGACGCAACGCAGTGGCGGCAGCGCCGAGTCGGTCAACTCGCTCTGGACCGACCAAGAGCTCCTGTCGCTCAAGCTCAACACGGACGATATTGAGGACGTACGCCGCCTTGGCTCGGGCGCGTTCAGCGTCGTGTTTCTCGTGCGGTACCGCCAGTCGCGGCTCGCAGCAGCCAAGCGCCTCAAAAAGGACGAGCTCACGTGGCAAAACACGCAGCAGTTTGTCTCCGAGGTCAAGCTTGTCCACCGGCTGGAACATCCGCGCATTGTCGCACTCATTGGTGTCGCGTGGACCATTGAAGCCGATCTCCAGGCGCTTTTCGAGTACATGGAGAATGGCGACTTGCGGACCTACTTGGAGGCACCCACCCGGCCCAAGCGGTGGTCGCGTGAAAAGGTGCAGATCATAATGGACGTCGTCGAGGCACTGGTCTATGTGCATTCGTTCACGCCGCCACTCGTGCATCGCGACCTCAAGTCTCGAAACGTATTACTCGACAAGCAGTACCGTGCCAAGCTCAGCGACTTTGGTGTCGCACGGTTCCGCTCGGACCAGAACACCATGACCACGGGGGTGGGCACGGGCCGTTGGCTCGCCCCCGAAGTCATCTCGGGCAACAGCGACTATGACCAGTCGTGCGATATCTTTTCGTTTGGCGTGGTCATGGCCGAGATGGACACGCACGAATTGCCCTATGAAGACATTCGTGGGCCTGCGGGCAACCGGCTCGCCGACGTCGCGCTTCTGCAAATGGTATCGGCCGGAAAGCTCGTGCCAACGTTCTCGCGGACGTGCCCTCCGGATATCCTCAAGCTCGCGTCGCGCTGTCTAGCGTTTGACCGCCACGATCGCCCGACGGCCGTCGAAGTCGCCTATGCGTTGCGCACGATCATGCGATCGAACGAGCATTACCTCGTGTGATAGGGGCATAGGGATGGATGGACAGCCCGCTAAAGGGATGCGGTGGGGCTGTGGCCGCGATATACCAGTATTGTACTGCATTGGCGTTTTCCTTCCATGTTGGTGTCGCCATCTTTGATTTGCGACATGTGCAAATCTGTGACCTGTGTTTCCTCACAAAAGTTAAGTTCGATTCGATAAAGTAAATGCTCGTACTTAGCCGAGTCTGGTTGGATGGAGCTTTCCGGACTTCCACTCAGACCGCACCACATCAATCAATCACACCCGCACGAAAAAGCGACGCCAAGTTCTCCCGCCGCCACCAATGTTTATGCTCAAGAAGAAGAAGGCGCCCGTGGACTCGTCCAAGCAGATTAAGGCGATCGTGTGGGACATCACCAAGGTCGCCGTCATCTTTGTCTCGATCCGCGCGGCCTCGGTGTTCCTGAACCAAGAGACGCAATAAAGCGAATCATCAAGAAGAAGAAAAAGCAAAGCAATCTTGCTTTCCGACGCCATGGGTCGCGGATCATCCTCACCACTTTGGATACGAAGCATCCTGGGGTTTCTTATAACGCTTCACAGTAGGGGTTTTGCGGATGCGCGATACCAGTAGAAGAGAAAGATGGAGGCGGCCTCCTGTTCCGGTTGTGTGGGGACACGATCGGATAATAAACGTGTATGGATATGAGATCATGTTTTGTGGGCGCTTCCCATCGCTGCGCTTTTGCAGAGAGATTCCACACCAATAGTTAATGAAAGAGCGTGTTGTCCATATAGTTTGAATGCACTCTATTCGTCTATATCGTCGTCGTCGCCGTCTTCTTCGGCCATGTCGTCGTCGTCGTCGTCGTCGGCCGCGGCGTTGAACGACTCTAATGCGACGTTGCACTTTTCGACCAACACATTAAGCGCCTCGGGCAGAAGCTCCTCGGGCTTGATCATGCCGACCGACTCGACACTGAAAATAAAGTGGTCGTTCTTGCGGCCGAGCTGCAAACGGTCGTCCCACACAGGCTCGCGAATGCAGTTGCGGCACATGGTGCACTTGCGCGGGTCCTTGACCACGGCCGTGGCGACGCCGCCCATGTCTTCAATGTCAAAGACGCCCATGGGACATAAATCGTCGGCCAGCAGCTTGGCATCGGCGCCCTGCACGGGCTGCTTGAACTCGACGTGCGGGAGCAACCGGTAGGACGCGGTCGCGACGGGCGAAAACTTGGCGTGGTCCTTGCCAACGCCCTTGCGGCAGTGCGCCTCCAATGCGATGCTCTGGCCCGGACGCAGCTTGGCGAGCAAGATGTCTTCATGGACGGGACGGATCGCGCCAAAACGCTCTTCCTGGTTGCCCTGCGGCACCCACTCGAGATCACGCGAGTAAACTACAGAGACAATTTGCCATGAGTCTTTTCAAATCGCCCCATGGGGAAAAATAAAATCATTTGCGAGAGAGACGTACTGGTAGAGTGGAGTGCCTTGGTCGGATCGTTCGGGTGGGCCGGGTCCACTTTGCATGTCACGTCGAGCTTGAACACGATCGTGTTTTCGTCCGTGGCCTCGGCCTCTTCGTTGTCGGGAAACGCCTGGAACTCGCGTGGGTCCACATTGAGCGGCACAAGCCCGAGTCGATGCGCGAGCACTTCGTCCTGGATGATCGACGAGTTGTTCCAAATGTAGACGTGCTCGATCGCCATGGTCGGCACCTCGGCCAGCAAAATGCGGCGCAGCGCATTCGCAATGGACGCGTCGACGCCAATCAAATCGAAAATGATCTCGTCGTCGCTCAAACTCTCAATCTTGACCTTGACCTGCTGCTTGAGCTTGTCGACAAAGTCGTGGCTCGCCTCAGTGTTGACATCGGGCTGCATACACACAGTATGAAATCGCCGTCAGTAAAGCGGCCCATATCAAAATGAATCCATTCACGCCAACGAATAGAGACGTACGAGATGCGGCGCGTCGACGCCGACGCGGATGATCTTGGAGGCTGTGCTCTTGGCCATGGTCGCTTGTGTGTATAATCTATCGGTACGCAAGGGTAGAGCTCCGTGCAGTTGTTAATTTCGTCGCCAGCGATGCGTATACGCAACACTTGGTGTCGCCTCGGGGTCAATACAATAGCCGTCTTGCAGCGGTTCCAGTCAAACGACGCATCCATCCAACCAGCCAATTTGTGTGCCCAAGCCTCTGAAAAACCTCACGACGGCCAATTAAAACCCATGTCCGAAACTAATGCCACCGAATTCTGGCGGTGTTACGAGTGGGTCCATAGGGTGTACCACATAAACCACCGGCTAAACGGATGCTGACTCAGCGGCACGGCTCAAATGAACGAAATGGCGAAAATGGGCGGCTGGGGTCGGCCCGCAACTTGGTAAAGCGCCATCACAGTACAGCGCATTGGTGATGTTCTATCGTATGACATGAAGAGTATGCTCACGAAGCAGCTTTTGCAATGACGCAGCACAATCAGTCCTACTTGGTCTCTCCACCAGGGTTACAGCAACGAATCCATGCATGCTGTCGGGAGCAGCAAGGGTAACGCAAGGGCGGATACTGGAGCCGCTGGGTTTGGTTTTTGTCCATGAATATTTTCTTTTGTCGTGAGTGGTCTAGTCAGCCAAGCAACGCTCCACCTCGCCTCCCTTCCGTGTCCGAGAGCCGAAAATCCGGTGGGGGGAGCTTTACTTGAAGTACGAAATCTTTCGGGTCTTGAGCGGCGCCCACTTGAGTCGCTTGTAGTAACCCGTCAGCAGCACCAACGCCGACAAGGCAATCACCGTCTGCATGCCCTGCTTCTTGCGCGCGTCGTGCTCCGGCTCGGACGCCCACGCGAGGAAGACGGAAACATCCTTGGCCATCTGCGAGGTCGTGGCGGGCGTGCCATCCTCGTACTCAATCTGGCCGTCACGCAGCTGACGTTCCATGGCAATGGCTCCACCGTCAAAGTACGGGTTGTAGTAGAGACCCGGAAGGAGCTCCTTGCCCTCTGGCGGCTCGTAGTAGCCTGTCAGCAAAGCAAAGAGGTAGTCCACGCCGCCCGGACGGGCCTTGACAATGAGCGAGAGATCCGGCGGGATAGCGCCATTGTTGGCAGCAGCGGCAGCTTCGTCGTTGGCGTACGGCTTGGGCAGCGTGTCCGAGAGCTTGCCCGGGCGCTCAAACATCTCGCCTTCCGCGTCCGGTCCATCCACCACGTCAATGTCCGCGGCGAGCGCCTTGAGTTCGTCCTCAGTGTGGGTCACGCCAATCAAGTTGCGAAAGCAAATGCGCTCGAGACTGTGGCACGTAGAGCAGACCTCCTTGTAGACCTGGTACCCACGACGCACACTGGCATAGTCAAACGACGAGAGCGGACCCTTGTGGTCAAAGCCGTACGGGAGCGCGTGGATCGCGTCACCGCTGCAGGCAGCGACGCCCGTGAGAACGGATCCGCCAAGCGCAACGCCAGCACCGACCTATCGCACCATATACGTAAAGAACCACGTTAGTTATCAAGAAACGAACCAGCAATTTCCATACTGGACCCCCATTTTGGTGGTCCAGTTGGCCCCCAGGGAGACCACCCGAAGCGCTGCACCGCAACGCACGCGTCACGAAACACAGCACATGCCACGCAATGCGCAGGTGCTCATGGTTGGTCCCCTTCTGATCGGCGTGGAAGTATGAGGCGCCTGTGTACGCACCTTGGCGGCCTTCTGCAGCAACTTGGGAAGGCGGTTCATTTTCGTGCTCCGTTGTTGTATGGGATTTTCAACCACTCTTTTCTGACGGGCCTTGTTGGTCCCGCTTTGCACACTATACAAAAACCGAGTGAATTCTCAGCCGCATATTCACGCCTTGGGGGAAGCGCGACGACCGCAAACTCTTCGGGCCGAATGAACCTCGCCGACAAGGTTTTATACCACTGGAATGGCCCACCATGTCGTAGCACGTCGTCTAACCACTAAATGGTACACAAGAAAACGGGTCATCTCGCTTGAACGGGGCGTATAGATATTGCGTATTCTGTATCGTCGCGCGTTCTTTGCATCCAACATGGTGTAACAATGGTGTGGTACATCGAACAGCTCCACCTTTTTCCTGAAGGGGAGATAACAATCCACACAGCTCTTCACAATGGTACGTGGCGTCGGGCCATGCGCTCTCTTCCTTGCGTGGAGGACAGCACGGCAGAAACTCACACTGGCGGAATGACCATATATATGAACAGTCGGCGCTCTTTAGTCTCCAGGGCTTGATCACCGTAATCCTGCTCTTTATCTGCACGTGCACATACGTTCGCATGAAGTTCCCGACGATCTTTGACCGCGGCCAGCAGCCGGGCAAGCACGAAGGACTCAGCGGGCTCTGCTGGAAGGCGTCGCGCATTGGCGAGCGCAAGAGCGAGTACGTCGCCGGCGTACTCGTCGTTATGGCGGTCCACACATTGTTCTTTGCCTAGAGGCCTCAATCATTGTAATACAGCGCTCATCTTGACTCGGATCCCATTATCTCCTCTTGTCGTAATCATGTCAAACGATAGAGGCAAGGGGTGCATTGTGGAACATACATCCCCGTCCAGGGTCACTGAGCACAATTGCTCCGAGCGCCATACAACGAAACACTAGGTTGTCGAGACAAACTCGTAAATCTATATTGACTCGGGCTACGGTCTCTTTCACACACAAGACTGGCAAGAACCCCCTAACGCGAATCGATACACGCTTCCTTTCTTCTCTCGTGTGGCCACTCCCTTCGCTCACCTTACATCAGTGAGGGAATGAAAAAATGACCGCGACCGGTCCAAGAAGAGAGCTTACTTCTTGGGGGCAGCACCACCCGAGGTACCCATGCCGAACGCCGTCTTGAACGAATCGTAGATCCACCACTGGAGACCCGTGAGCGTACCGATCATGATAATACGGGTGCCGAGACCCTTGGTGGCGAGGTTCATGAGACCAGTCTCCGAGGCGATGGTGCCAATGCTCTTGCCCTTGTTGTCAGCCTTGCCCATGAGCGAGACGACCGAGTCGGCCGGGTGCGAGACGATCGCACAGATGACACCGGCGAGGTAGCCCGAGGCAAAGGTCACACCGAGCTGCGTGCTCTGCGGGTACGAGCTCTTGGGTTTGGTGAACACGTGCGTGTAAAAGGCCTCGACAACCTTTTCGAAGAAGAAGAACTTGGCCATGGTGTACGGGATCTGGCGCGACCAGAGCGGCACGACCGAGCCGAACGGGAAGCGGGTCTCGGCCGAGTTGGCGCGCATGGCCGCGAGAGCGGCACCAAACTCGACCGGGAATGTACCGGCGGGCGAGGTCTGGACCTTGACCTTGATCATCTCCATCGGGCAGAGCGCGACGTCGGCAATGAGCTCGGCCGAGGCCGAACCGGCAAGGTAGATGAGGCCACGGTACTTGTACGCGTTCTCCTCACCGGCCATGGTGCTGTAAAGGTCCTTAAAGTACTCGTAGAACCCAAACTTGCAAAAGCCCTGGGCCGAGTAACCAATGGCGGTCGGCGCCCAGCCCTTGAAGAGCGCGCTCGAACCTTCTTCGGCGGCAATGAGCTTGATGCCCGAGACGAGGCCGTTGTACTTGGCCGGGTTCACCTGCATGTTACACTTGACGACATCGAGCGGCGTGATGGCCGTGTGCGTGAGACCGCACGAAAGCACACCGGCGATCATGCACTTGCCATAGTAGGCGTTGTCGTGGATCGGCGTGTGCGAGAGACGCGAGTCCCACTTGGCGGCCGAGGTCGCGAGGATCGACGGGCGCGCCTGGAACTTGGCGGCGACCGGCGCCTTGGGCATGGCCGGGTTCAGCGTCGAGATCACGGGGAAGAAGGCGCTCATACTGAAGAGGGGAAGCTAGTGTCTTGGGTGGAGCACGGACGGATGGCGAATGAAGGGACTCAGGAGAGCCACAGACCGCAAGTTCGGTTCCCTCAGGTAAAATACACGCCGACGCAATCCAACAATTTTGGGGGGTGGCGCAATCCAACAAGTGTTTAAAACACTGTTGTGACCAGCCACGCCGGTGGTGGTGGAAATGGATATGGTCCTGTCGCATGCCGCAGCACGACAATGCCATCCAACGCGCGAGCCAGCGTAGCAGTCAAGAGCTCGTGCCACGAGTCGTGGGGGTGAGGCGACGTGGTCAGTTGGCTTTGGCGTCGACGGCAGATTTTTGCCAACATGCATGAAAATGTGGCGATTGTCCAGCAGCGTTTTTTATCGATTTTTGATTCTGAAGTGACTGACGTGGTCGCTGCTTGGATGCTCGGATGTTGGTGAGGGTTGGGGAAACGTGCTTTTCCGAGCCACACAAATAAAATACGGATCGGTAGTTTACGCGACAGTTACGCGATTACTGAAGCAAGGCAGCAATGAAATTTACACGTGCGCAATCACGTGCCGAAGAGATTCGCATGCATGGCTTCACTCCAAGCACCAATGGCCATTCCAAGCTGCTCGCCACCGCGCTCTTCATACACAAGTCATCATCCTACGATAGCCGCCAACATATTCCCTTTCACCAGATCTACGAGGTCGCTCGAGTCAGTAGTCTCCTTTAGAGCGCGCAGAGGTTACATTCTTACCTTGGCCGTTTGTACCCATGACTTCGTCCGCCAACTTTTGTAACCGCCCACAAAAAGCGCCAGCAACTCCAAAAATGGGAGCCCAGGGGCCAGGAGCGCTTCTCTTTTGGTTTTCCTCATTGCCTACTGCGAACTCGCACACCAGCGTTCTCTAGATAAGAGATCCTCACCATGTTCCGCTCGACGTGGCTGCTCGTGGCCTCGGCCGCCGCGGCGCTGCTCATGCTCGTCAATCCAGCGCACGCCGTGGTCACCAACATCACCAGTCTGTGTTCGCCGCACGCAATGCCGCCTAATCTCATCAAGGGCGAAACTACTTACGTATGTGTCAACGTCAACGACAAGTACCGCACCGTGTTCACGCCCGTGGCCGACCAGTTCACAGTGCTGCGCATATCTGACTGTGAGTGGGTCCTCTTCTTTTCTCTCACTCTCTTTTGTTCGTTTTGACCGAGAGAGAAAGACCGATTACTCACTGCCAGGTTTTTTTTTTTGCTATCATCCACACAGCCTGGAATGACACCCGGGTCGGCGGCAACAGCAACGGCGCGTTTGTCTCCGTGTCCAGCGGCGCGCTGCGTTCGTACTTTAAGCTCTACGCGTCCGGCAGAGGCTTTGTGTACCCGTACATGACGGCGATCATCTCGGTCAAAAAGGGCGTCGTCCAGGGCGTGTCGTGGGACGACGGCTGCTACTTCTGCAGCGCCGAGACGTGCGAGCCAAATCTCTACAGCTTCCCGACCAACGTGTCGTCTCAAGTCGTAGGCCAGGGCTACACGTGCTACAACAAAATGGAAACGTGTGCCGCGGAGGGGAACGCATCGGCCTGTGATCTCACAATCTACGTCGGGTGGACTGGCACGGACCTCAAGGGCAACTACCTCAGCAGCGCGGGGCTGCGCATGTCCCAGTTTGAAAAGTACTCGATCAGCAAGTACTTCAAGAACCTCGCGTCGTCGTTCAGCTCGCTCCTGCCGAGCAGTCGATTCGACTCGTAGACAAAGATAATGGTTTTCCTCTATATGAAACGCAATTTTCCATTTTCTTCATAGAACTGCTGACTCGTCTTCGTGGCGGAATCCTTCGCAAGGGGCACCTCTTTCCATTATTGGCTCATACGACTAGCAATAGTCGTGGATCTTGCGGTCCTCACTGTCTTTCTCGAGAAGCGAATCCAGATTTTCCCACCATGTTGGGAGCAAGCGCGTCGCGATCAGTCGGAACCACGGCGACAACTGGCGCGTCTCGTCCTGGAGCACTTCGTGGAGCCGGTCTTTGCCCACAAACTCGACCTCGGCGACCTCGTTTGGATTCACGTGGAGCGAAACGTCGCGGCGCGCGAGAAGGATGTGGTCCACTTCCCATTCGATCCAGTTGGCATCGGACGCAGCCTTGTAGAGCACAGTCGAGACGTACTTGAGCTCATCTGGCTGGAACGTCGTGGTCGGAATACCCAGCTCGTGCTCCAGTTTACGGATCGCGGCGCGTTTCACACCAATCTTGTCTTCGGTTTCTTCTGGCGAATAGTTGGGGTGGCTGCAGCACGTGTTGGCCCAGTAGCTGGGGAACGTGATCTTTTCCTGTGCACGCTTCTGGATCAGCAGCTCATTCTTCGAGTTGAAGAGGAACACGCTGAAGGCACGATGCAACGCGCCGGCGTGGAAATGGCCTAAAACCACTCGAATGCATGATTAGTCTCAACCAAGCCCATGGCGAGCACGCGTGTTCCAAAGCAGACCCCACCATCTTTCTTGGTCACAGGGCCAATGACGTCGTCGGCTTCGTCCACTTGGATGATCATCTCCTTCATGAACGTGAGCTGCTCATCGTCGGCGCCAGCTGTGAGGGCCTCAAAGGAAGTTCGACCGACGGTGGCGCTCATTGCACGGCGCGTTGCTGTAGACACTTGCTGGAGAGGCGCGCGGGCGGCGAATGCGCGCAGCATCGACGCTTGTGCGGGTTTCTTTGGCGAGTGGATGTGCGGATGACGTCGGCAGGTATCAATTATTGGCCAATCGTGTGACTCTAAATTTGAGTTTTAGCCAACCAGACTCGGCAATAGCGTTTGGGACGCGCCGAACCATGGAGAATGAAAATAGAGCAAATGAACATGGGAATATATGTCTCTACTTTATGCAATGGCTATACTACCACGACCGGAAGCCTCGCTCATGTATGCGCATTGTCGTGCTGGATCCGTCGTGCTTCTTGGGATTTCATTGTCACATGAAGGCAGCCGTGTTCCACGGGTCGGGGAGATAGAAGGCCGACAATTTCGGCCCAAACGGATAAATAGCCCCCGATGCGAACACGCTCTTGCTGCCCTCGACAGCAAATAATGCTGCTTCTGCTGCTAGACGATACAGCACTATGACCTTGATCGCGCTCTACTTGTCTTCCTTCGGGGCTTCCTCGGCAGCGTCTTCTTTCCGCTCGAGCGCCTCTTTCGCGCGGAAGATCTTGGACTGCAAGTAAAACGATCCGCCCTTGGCCGGGTCATTGGCCTCAAAGTACCGCTGGAATTGCTTCTCAATCTCCTCGGACGTTGGTGTCCCACTTGTCGGAAAATTGAGGATCTCGAGCGCCTGTGCGCGCTGCATGATGGTCTTGTTGTTGCGCCGCGCCGTGGCCTGCGCCGTCATAGCGGCCGTGTTGCCGCTCTTGGCGTTGTGGACCGCCTGCTGGTACGCCTGTACAAAGGCGCGCGACACGACGCCGAAGCTCATGACCACGACCTGCGCGATGATGCGACCCAGCGGACCCGACATGTTTCTCTGGTGCTTTGCTGTGCAGCTTCGGAGCTTTTCGTGCGGAGTGGGCGAGTGTGAGCTGGAGGAATTCCAGCAACCAACAAAACTGGTCGTGGCCACAATCAGACCATCATTCTAGAAAATGGATAGTTTCGCTATAATTCATATTTAGATGCTAAATATGAAATATGTGCCAAATAATCGTCTAAAACAGGGATAATTGCCTTACTGTTTCAGTGGGAAATGGCTCCCAGCAGCAAATGCCACGGGGAGGCTTGTGAGCATGGCGTCCATGTACGGCTCAAGAGCATGCCGCTCCTGCTCTTGCTGGTCGGTAGTTGTACCCAGTGCCTTTTTAATCCTGGTTACCAAGTGCTCAGAGCCCCGGATGCGTTGTAATTCTGCTTTCACGTCAACGACTACATTGCCATGATCACGGTCGAGATGTTAGCAAGTCAATCAACTTGGTCCATCTCTCAGATCGTACCGGAGACAGCGGCACTGCCGTCCGGGTCGGAGATCAGGAACTGAATCAAATAGAAAAGTTGGCTGGGCTCTCTACACTGCTTATCCGCAACGCATCGCGCATAGGCGCCTCGAAACTCGTCCCAGTCGATGCATCTGTCGACGTCGTCGTCGACTTCCCAAATGATCCATTGCACCTCGGCCTGTTGAGCAAATCCTCAGTCTGGGCCCTTGCCGATTCAGCGTATACAGTTAAGTGAATGCGCTTACCTTTGGGGTCGGTCGATGCAATGCCCGCAAAGCCGAGCTCAGGTCGGCGGCGCTAATCGTGCCAGTCGTCTCAAAGTCCTTGAAGTTGATGGTCTTCTGCAGCTCCTCGATTTCTTGTTCCAGTATCTTCACCACTGTCTCCCTCGTTTGCTCCGTCATTGATTCACTCGCTTCTGCAGGAGAGGAGACCACCTCGGGCTGATCCTTCAACGCTTCCTGCTGCAGCACGCGTGGCGCATTCTCATTTCTGACCGACGGAAACCCAGAGAAGTGCGTTCGCCTCGTCTGGTCTTTCAGCAGACTCAGTTCTGCGACTTTTTTCGCAAGCTTTGCCTTGCGCTCATGCTGCCGTAGAAACACGAATGCACGCACGAGTCGTCTCTCCACAAACTCTGGACTGACCACCAGCGGCATGTCAAAGTTCTTGGAGCTCTCCATTTCACTTTGCTCTTTCTCGGCGTCGTTTCAAGACCTCAAAATAGTTACAAACTCTATCTTGTTATAACCAATTTGGGTTGTTACACTTGTTAAAAAAATCTCGCCCAACTGGCTGGCGCGAATCCTCTGGGGAAAAAAGCGCGCGGGGCAAGCAGGATTCTCCCTAGTAAATCGAAGTGTGGAACTGGCGACTGAACCTGAGAATGACGACTTCGACCATGGCGACCACCGCGACGCCGGGGCGGTCGCCGACCACGCGCGCGCGATGCGACGACAACGAGCTGCTGCCGTCGCCCAAGAAGCTCAAGACCGAGTCGCCGTCGCTCGAGACGGCGGCGGTCGTGCCGCGACGCGTGGCGCTGCGCGACGTCACGAATGAAGTCGTCAAACGTGGGACGGCAAGTAGCGCGGGAACACGAAGTGCCGACGCCAAGAAGAAACTCTCGCCGACTCGCACCAAGCACAAGCGCCGCGCCACGGTTGTGAGTATCGATGATGTAATTTTCAAGACCGACGACCGTCCTCTGGTGGACTCTCCCGCGGTCGCCGACGTGGACACTCGGATCGACCAAAAAGAAGCATCGGCCCCGACGCCGCTAGATGCCGCGGTGGGTGGGTCGGCGGTCGTCGCGCCGCCTGCGTCGCCCTGTGTGAGGGAAGAAGAGCTGCGATCATTTGATCCGCTCATGGGACAAAGCGACCAAGACGAACTGGCCGAGATCCTGTACACGCGGCTGCGAGAAAACCAAATGCGCCACCGCGTGTGTTTTGACTACTTTGAGGACCAGGTGCGCAGATTTCTCGGTGGGTATTGGTACTGCCGAGTGTGAGGCTCACGGAAATGCGCTGTTTTCTGTCTTGTTTAGGTGCAACCGCACGTCAACGCCAAGATGCGGTCGATCCTCGTGGACTGGCTCATTGAAATCCACTTTCGTCTCCAGCTCACGGCTGAGACGCTCTTTCTCGCAGTCAACTACCTCGACCGCTTCCTCACAGAGATCGTGACCACACGCAGCGAGCTTCAGCTGGTCGGCCTCACCTGTCTATTTGTGAGTGACTTGGTCCATCCAGCTCCTGGTGTGTGGCCCTTCTCACGGTTTCTTCTATTTTTTATCTCATCCAGATTGCCGCCAAATATGAAGAAGTCGAGCCCGCGGATCTGTCCGACTTAAGCTACGTCACCAAAAACACCTACACGGGCGAGCAGATCATCGAGTATGTTATGCTATATGACTTGCACAAACTGTTGGGAATTGTGGCTAATTTTCCCCAATCTCTGTAGAATGGAACGCAAGATCATCGACGTCCTGGGTTTCAACCTCTCGGCCGTGACGGCCGAGGCCTTTGCTGGGTACTTTACCCTCAAGCTCCAGGCGGACGAGACAGCGTCGCTGCTGGCCGCGTTCTTCACGCAATCCACGCTGCTCCATTTGCCGTTGTTGGTCTGGTATCCACCCGCGGACCGTGCGGCCGCTGCGGTGTACCTGGCCCACAGCGTCGCAACCAACGGACGACCAAGCGACGAATGGGTGCGTCATTCTTCTCCTCTTGTTTTATTTGGATAACCGCGTTGATGCTCATAGTGTTTTCTTGTCTCCATAGACCTCTCAGTGGGAGACGACCGTGGCTACCAACCTAGAGGATCTGCTGCCGTGTCTACAAGATCTCTGCACGATCCTCGCGTACCCTTCCAAGAAACTCGCGGCGCTGCGTGCCAAGTTTGGCACCAAACGCTTTGGCCGCGTTACGACCCATTCCACGGAAGATCTCGAGAGATTTCTGTGATCAAACAATCCTGTGAACAAAAATTACTATATTGATAATTGAATGCCTTTGAAAAATTCACAGCTACAAGTTCATGGCAGTATTCAGTGTTCGACGGCTAGGGGATCAAAGTGACATGGTCAGTGCTTTGCATTGAAGTGTTATCGATGGACGGAGCACCACCATGCTCGACTGCAGGTTGTCATATCGTATTGGCAATGCTGGTCGGCCCGAGTGCCTCGCTTATTAGAAGCCGTTGCTGGCCGCTTCTCCAAAGAGCTCGTCGATCACTTCGTAATTGATCCTCCGACTTTTTAATTTCTGGTGTTGCCATAAACACCGTTTAGTTCATGACGTTTGCGGTACGAAAGAGGAGCATCAGTACACTCACATAGATCGCGTGCTGTGCCGTATCCGGCGGAGGGGCATTGACGTCCGGGACCTTTTTCTTGCGTCGCTTCTTGGGTACGTCGGGTTGGTTCAGACCGTTTATCCGTTTTTGTTCCTGTTGATCAGAACAGTTGAGCGTTAATATACAGCGTAAGTCAGTCAGTCACTAATACTCGTTGCGTACCTGTTCCTTGATGTAGTCGGCATTCATCTTCTCCCACAGAATCTTCTTCTTGTCGGCCTCTTCCTTGGTGAGCAGCAATGAGTTGATTTCGTCGTCATCCAAATCCGACATTGACTCGCCTTCCTTCGCCTTGTCGTCATTATCACGAATTTGATCCCTACTACTTCGATCACCAGCCTTGGATGTCGCCACTAACCGGTCTGCACTCGGTTTATCCTCTTCCTCCTCCTCTTCCTCCTCCACCTCCTCCTCCTCTGGTTCATTGTCCCCCTCGTCCTCATCATAGTCGCCGTCTTCTTCATCGTCATGCTCGCCGTCCTCTTCATATTCGTCGTCATCTCCATCAGCGTCACGTCTCCGACTCTGTCTTCTTCGAAGCTGACGACTCGCGTACGACGAAATATCATCACTCGACTTTCTCCGCAGACGTGCATCGTCCTTGCTCGTCGGCTTTTCCTTGGCAGCAGCACCCTCTGACGACGATGCTGCCGTCGTCGTGGTCGTTTCTTCCCCATTCGAGACGGCCGAACCACCACTCTGGTGCTTCTCTTCTTCCAGCGCGAGCGTCAAGTCGCGTTCAATCGTCTTGTAGAAATCGGCTTCTTCGCGCTTGCGCATAATGTATCGCACTGATTTTCTCCGCACACGCGTAAGCACCTCTTGGGCCGCTAACCGACTGGCACGGTTCACTATCTGATCGTTGGCATTCTCAAAGCCATAGTCAATCTCGTCGTCGTCATCGTCGTCGTCGTCGTCGTCCGCCACTGCCGAACCCGTGACGCTCCCCGCAGCGGCATCGTCTTGGCCCACACCGGTCGCCCCATTGGTCGAGGCACTGCCTCCACTCAGTAATCCACTGGGGCGTTTCTTGTGCGAGGAATCCCACCCGAGAAACCGCGACATGTCTTCGTCTTTGAGCTGCTTGAGCTTGCGCACGGCGCTGCCGTCGAGCACGTCTTCTTCTTCTTCGCGACGGCCCCGCTTGCGACCATTTTCGAGCGGTAACCGCTCCGATTCAATGAGCAGCATCTCCATGACTTCCTTTTCGCGGTGCCGCTGGAAACTGGGCGGATCACACTCAACACGCGACATCTCCAAGCGGCCCACTTGGTCGTACGTGAGCTGCGCGGTCGGCGTGAGCGAAAACTCGTACAGTCGCTGCTTGAGCGTGCGCTCGCCAATGTTGACAATGTCCATGACGTCGTGGAGACTGCACATGACCGACTGCGAGCGTGCCGCAATCAAGAGCGCAGCACCGCAAATGCCCGACGGACGGCGTCCCGTTTCGATCCAGTCTCGCTTCATGGTCGCGACGAGCCGCAGTGCTGTGGTCGCAATGCTATGGGTCTTGGCGCCAAAGTTGAGCTGCGACGCGAACCGGTGAATGTACAGCGAAGGGTCGATGAGCGGCAAATGGATTTGGAGCAATTTGCAAAATTTGAGAAACACGCCACCGAGCACGTACACGTTGATTTGAAGCTTGTCGGAAAAGTCAATCAGCAAGTGGGGCGACCGCTCGCGGCGGCACACAATGTAGAGACACGCAGCAATGACCGTCGAGGCCTTGCGGCCATGCGTGAAATTGCGCTGCAGCGCGAGCGCATAGAGGCGAAACGCCGAGTCGACATAGTGGTCGCCGAGCCGCAGCATGCCGGCAATCTGGCGAATCTTCTTTTTGCCATTCGCAAGCGTATTCGCGCGCGACTCCATGCCATAGTTGCGGCCGCTTGTGCCCACATTGCCATACGACTTGGTCGCGCTTGCCGACACAAACTGGCCCACGACCGAGTGCGCGCCGCCGCCCGACTCGTGGAATTCGATCGACGAGACAATGTTGTTTTCTTCGACGATCGTGCCGCAGCTCACGCACACGGCCTCGCCGCTCACATCGACAATGTCAATCTCAGTGCACGAACACGTCGGGCAAATCGTTGGCGCCATCGTCGTTCCGGTGCACTGCTTCTTTTTGCGTAGCTCTTCGCGCACAGAGGCAGCAATCAGTACGGGACGAGAGTGCTACACTGTAGTGGAGATAGCAGGGCGCTCGCGTAGGTAATTGCTCTCACGGCGGAAGGTGTCCGGACGCTGCGATGGTCGGGTGCTCTCTTGGCTGCTTGGCCAGCCGAACACTCTTGTGTCTCCGTTGGTTGCAGCAGTGCTGAAGAGCGTTCGTACCGTTTGGGGTACCGGTATCGACCGAAACTGAACCGGTTTTGCTGTCATGCGGTTTGCCAGGGATTTGATAACACAGTATCACTGAACGGAGGGAAGCTCCTGACCGCATGGACGAGAGGGAGAGGCTGCCCGTGAAAGAAAGAGCCAAGAGACTCGTGAGACCGATCATGGCGACGCCCAACTATGCGCCCCCCAGCCAGGAGATGCCGCCGCCGGGCGGCTTCAAGGCCTTCCGGTACACGCGCGGCAACCCGACCACGCGTGGCCCGCCGGGATGGTCGCTCTTTGTGGGCACCGTGGCCGTGACGTCGATTGGGTTCTACCTCGTCGGCCAGACCAACAAGGCGCGCCGCGAACGTGAGCGCGACGAGCGCGAGCGACGGATCTCGATGCTGCCGTTCCTCCAGGCCGAGGCCGACGTCGAGTTTCTTCGAGAGCAGGAGAAGGTGCTCGACGAAGAGCGCAAGATCATGAAGGACGTGCCCGGCTGGGTCGTTGGCGAGAAGACGTACCACTCGGACCGCTACACGACGCCATTATACGCCCAGAAAAAGTGAGCCATGCCGAGTGCCCAAGCAAAGGCATGCAGTATCCGAGTCATGCGGATCCAGAGGAACGACGAGATTGGTCGTGGTCGCAACGAGGGACTCAGCGATTGGGTTTATACAAATAATGAAGCAAACAACCACATCAAAAGCAAATTGGCAAAGTGTCTGTAAATGGAGCTGAGGAGGAACCTATGGGAGCCACGCAAGAGTGTGGCGCTCAAACGATCCATCGTGTGTCCAGCCTAGCCGATGCGCGTCTTTGGAACAAGAGGACTCGTCCTTCCGTCGAAAAAAACAAATCTACAGCCCTTCGTCCATCTCGTCCTCAATCTCCTTGGCGAGCTCTTCTTCCTGCTTCTCGCGCTCGAGCCGCTCCTCGGCACTCTCGAGATCCTTCTTGTAGGCATCCGGCGGGTAACGCATGGCCTAATCACAACACCAAACCAATTAGCTGTCAAAATCCGCGTCCTCTACATCGTCAAGCTCCACAAGACCAAACGCACCTTGACGGCTTCATTGTGGACGTCCAGACAGAACGCAATCCGCGTCTGGAACGCGTGCTGCGGGTCGTTGGTCGTGTAAACGTTCACCGTCTCCTTGGACTGCAGCCAGCCACTCTTGTGGTCAATCACAGCGTCAATCACGCCGTCGCGGATCGCCTTGGCGCACACAAACTCGGCGTTTTGCGCACTCTCGAGCGCGAGCTTCGCACAGATATCGGCAAACGTAATGCGCGAGTACGACGTGCTGATCTTGCGGAGACCCGTCTTGATGACATTGTGTCGCAAGCTGTGAAAGGAAACTCCCCAATGTCAGACACCGCATTCCCCAAAGCAAGATCAGAGCTGATTGATAATCTACGTACCGAAGGATCAGCGAGTACGTGTGGTCGGCTTGGAACAGCGGCGTGTGCTGACGGAGGACCGTGTTGAAGTCTTCGAGGTTGCCGACGCGCACCGCCTGATGGGAGGGGAATATATCGTCAGTATGAGAATAGGAACAAAAAGAGAATAGCGTCCTTAGACGTACGTTCGTGAGCTGCAGGTACGGTGCGAGCGCCTTGCGCAGATCGTCTTGGTTGAACACGTTTCGCTCGGGGACTTCGCCCATGAGCAGCTGCACGATAATCGCGAGCTTGTAGACTGTGCGGCGAAACCCGACGGCCGTGTTCTGCGGCGCCTTTCGGATCGACTGCATGAGCTTGGTGTAGGCCTCCGTGTACTCGAGCTGCACGGCTTGGATCTTGCCGACATAGAACAGGTACCGCACAAACTGGTTGTTCGAGACGCTCTCGGGGAAGACCGTCTTGTTGACAAACTTGTAGGCCTGCTCGTAGAGGTTTTCGTCGAGATAGTTGCGCAGCAGCAAGTTGACAAGCGTCGCCTGGCCAATCTCGTCGTAGCGCAGACACGCTGTGCGGTGTGCCGCAAGCAAAACAGTGCGGATCGCCGGGAGATCTTTCGAGTACTGCTCGTGGATCGTCGCATAGTACGTAAACACCTTGGCCTGGATCGAGTCAAGCGTGCGGCGGTTGAACTGCTGGCACCGCGTGAGTGCGTACTCGACCGTCTTGAGCGACGCATCATACAGCTTGTACTTGAGCAACGCCGCCAGCACGTACAGGAAAAAGTACATTTCCACTTCGATGAGATCGGTTACCGGGATCACCGCGACGACCGGCGCAGCGGCGGCGCTGTCTTTCTCAGACGCAACAGGATCCTCTGAGACATCCGTCATCTCCGTGTCAACGCTCGTAGCAGCGACCTTGGTTGCGATCGTCTCGAGCAGCGACAGCAGCATGGCCTTGGACTCGTTCGTGTCGGGCAGCGCCTGGCGCACGGCGTCCGTGAGCTGCGCGACCGAGAGCGTCTTGCGCAGCTTGCTCGTGTTGCGCAACACACGCGCAATCTTTTCCTTGGCATTGGTCTTGACAATGTGGTCGAGCAGCAAGATCGTTCGCTTGAGTTCTGTCAAAATGCGGTTCATCAAATAGACACACACAGAGATCAATCAGACTGGATCCAGAGAGGATGTTGATGGGGAAAGTACTAACCTTCATAGACGAGCGCTTCCTCAGCCGCGACTTCCTTGGCACTAGCGGCCGCTGTCGCCGCGTACGCGGGCGTCTGCGAAAAGGTCGTGCGCGCACTCATGTTCCGATTTGTTGGCGTTTTCTTGGCGTCGGTCCCCCAACGTTGGATCTCGCTGAACAAAGGGGGGAGGTGGAAAAGGTGAAGTTTTGGATATTCCGTACTTAGGCGAGTATCGTCCCGAATGTTCCAAATAAGGCGGATACGTTAACGTAATTCATTTTATTTCTTTCTGGTCCTTGCACGAAATGTGCGGATCTGTGCACCGTACTTGTCATTTGCACCAAAATGCCGCACGCGCGCCGGACATGCCGATGGCGCCAGAACCGTCGCACTCCACACTAGACGTTGGCACCGCTCCCTCAGCGTCGCTTCGAGTGCTGGCGTCAAAACTTTACATCCGTAATGGTGGATTTCCGTTGGCCAAGTTTACGAAGGGCTAGGGACACATGTGTTCCCATGGCAAGGAGAGAAAGTTCTAAAACGTTGTTTTGGAGACGGTAGTCCTTAGGGTAGATAATACTGGCTGCTCAGCGAGTAGTGCGTCGGCCTGAGGTCCCACACGCGGTACTGAGGGCGTTACCCTCGCAGAACAGGAAGTCGCTGTGGATGCAGTACTTGTTCACGCAAAGCTGCCCCGGCGAGGGCACCGAGCGCGTCTTCTCGTATCCGGTGCATTTCAAGACACGGCAATTGGCGCCTAGGTCCGAGCCTTAATCGGCACGGCCTATGGCGGGCTGAAGCCCGAGTTTTGGAACCTCTGAAGACGCCGCGACTACAACGTGGCTCATGAGTCGCAGTCGTCCAATGAGCCACCCGAGTCTGCTCGACGAACCGCGTCGACGCAGACGATGGCGCCAACTAGCGCTATCGACCACTGCAAGTGGCTACAACGCCGCGCTGAGGTGACCGCGCGAGCTGTCCAGCTGCTGGTCGATCATGGCGAGCAGGCGGCCCAAGGCAGTCTAAACGGTAGACTATGGGCGGCGGGAGGCGAGCCTCCACGGGCTACCCCAGGCATGCCAAATGGAAGATACCTGCTCGACCGAGAGACGCAGCGCGCTTTCAGCGAGTTCCTTCGGAATACGGAGTTGAACCTTCCGGCATTTGTCCGACTGCTTCGGGGCGAGACCTTCAGTGACTCCCGGTCGAACAAGGCGTTGTTCGTTCCGTCGACGATCCCATCGTGGGAAAATATTGTGGCACACGGCGCCGTGTACCTCGCTTCCAGTTCAGACGTCACCCCCGAGGAGCCATGGCTCAGCCTTGCGGTCACTTAATGCGGTGGCCAAGAACTTCCATAAGGGCCAAGACAGCTACCGCGTTCTTGAATCTGTTCCTTCTTGGACTTGAATCTGTTCCCACTTCTGGATGGAAGCCCGTTCGGCGCGGTCGAGACGAGCGAAGTGAACTTGACGGATGATGCCCGCATCATTCACGGCCTCTCGTACCCCAAAGAAAGCTTGGTGAACGACCACACCTCAGCTGATCAGGAGATCAAGGTGGAGGACGACGGCGCGACCGCTTTGGTTGGTGTTTGTCGAGAAGACTCATTTCCGCGTCAAGGGAAGATGCTGTCCGGCAACTTGTCGGGGCATTCCGCCATATTCCACCGCACGGCGACCATGTCAACAAGTATGCTGGGACGGTGCCAGAACTGTGAATCGTGGTCGTGGAGCTAGCGTGTCCGTTCGGGTGGATCCAACCGCGGGAAGCACCATCAATCATCTTCACTCGACTTCGTCGCCGACGTGGTTCCAGCAGCCGTCAGAGCGATTGGGGCGTTCGACGGCAAGGTGTGGTGTGGCGATCATAACTGTATCGAGCCAGACGTCGGTACAAGGCTCGTTGAAGACGAGATAGCGCTCTGCCGAGGGGGTAACGGTACTGGGGCCGGCGGCATGCACAACGACAAGTTCACCGAATGGTTTAGTGTCGCCAAGTCGCTCGGCCTCATCTGGAATCTTGACCAGTGCACCGCCTCGATACCAGACGCAAAGATCATTAAGGCTCGCTATCGAGTCGAGCAAATGCTGCGCCGGCTCACCACCGCGCGTTCGCAGCTCTACCAGCTCCTTGGTAGCCTCTGCCACGTGTGCACGTGGGTGCGAGCAGCGACTACATTTATCCAACGCATCGCTACCCTGACCCGCTCACGGTGTCGATCTGCGCTGGTGCCGGTCGACGACCCGGCAAAGAAAGATTTTCGATGGTTGCTGACCACCTTGGACACGGCACGCCTAAACGGTATACCGCTGTCTCGGTTTCTGGGGATCGGTGCTCCGTCCATCAAGATCCTCATGGACGCGAGCGATCTCGGCCTCTGCGCTATCTCCCCGGCGCGGCGCCAGTTTCTCAAGTTCAGTTCGACGCATACGAGGCAATCTACAAGAGCTGATGAGCGCTGTCTTCGCCGCGTGTATTTGGTCAGCGACATGGGCACCAGCAACGGAGGACGACCCGGACACACACGTGCGGCTCTAGATCGACAATATCGCGGCGGTGAGCTGGAACAACAAACACATGTCGCGCAATGAGCACGCGCAGCTGCTTCTCCGCGTCCTGGCGCTATGGGAAGTACGTTTCTGATTCTTCTGCAACGCGGGTCACGTAGCAGGCGAGGTCAATGTGATGGCAGACTCGGGCAGGGAGTGGCAGTCGATGGCACATGCCTCGACGTTTGCTAATCTCTCTGCTGGACGGCATCCGCCACATCGCTCCCCGAATACATGCGCGCTTGACGCCAACATTGGCGACGTGTGGAAATGGATGATTTGCTACTGCCGGACCTGGAATCAATCAAGGAAGAGATCGCAACGCTTGAATAAGCCAGTCGGGATCTGTTCCCAGAACGGTTCATGTAGAAATATCATAGATGTTGAAAAGGACTGCCCAATAGAGAATACACTCGCCAAATCGGCATTTTTCAGCGGCGTTGCGCGACCTCCTTTCTCTTTCTCGTTGCGCATTCTAAGCGCCTGCGTAGCTTTGTCTCTCGCGAGTGTGCCGGCCGAAATTTCCTGTTCTTTTTTTCTTTTTTCCTCGTCCGACCTAGTTTCCTCTGCTTGCTTGTGTTCGTTCACAAGCGGCGACAGTTCGCCCAGAAGTTACCGCTTTTCTGCTCGCCCAGAAGATGCGGAAAATCCACAAACTTGTGATCCAAACCAGCAAATTAGGGCGAAAGACAAGATCTGAATGAGTCTTATATTTGTCTTTCCTCCGAAAAAGAGCAATTCTTCATGACAAAAATGATTGACGAAGTTTTGCTGTCCTCCGCTCGTGGTAAAAACATCAATTTGTTTATTTCGAAAAAATGCCGACAAAAATAGCGCGGTAGGACGAGAGGCAAGATCCTAATTAGTCGGTTAGTGTTGTTTGCCTCGGATAAGAGCAAGTATTCGCAACGAAACTGCCTGATGGAGTTGGCGGGTTTCCTCATAGAGTATGTTCCGCGGATGCTTTTTTACATAAAAAGCGCAAGATACTTTTATTTGACGAGAGCCTACCGGTAGACTTGAACCCATGCTACCGGTAGGCTTTTCGCCTGGGGGATAAAGGTTAACCCTTCATTCCCCGATACGTGCTCAGTCTGTTTGTTTCGTCTATCCATTTGTGCTGAGCACGTTTACTGAGGTTAGCTACAATAGAAATGGCTCGATATTTTTGACTTTGGCTCAGACGCCCCTATTGTGGAGTTTTTTTCTTGGCCAGTCGGTTTGGACTTTGACTGGTGCCAATGCACAGGGTTGGGTTCTTCTGTCCCATATGCACACTGAGCTGGTTTGTGTTTGTCCACAACTTCCGTGATGGGCAAATAGGATTCCAACATGGAAGGGACAGGGCGCTGACCACACATCACTTCGAAGCCGGCTGAGTGTGGTAGGATTGGAAAGCATTTTCCTTTTTCTCACAGGCTCTGTACGGTTTGGTATGGGACGTGCGGTTGCGGCACCAGCCATCGACTTTCCGTCTGGTTGTTTGGCCTCACTTCGAATCTGCGCCGAACCCAACAAGACCAAACAACCAACAACCAAACCAACAACGATGCCGCCCCGCATGACGCGCGCGAAAAAATGTTCGTAAATGTGTGATTGAAAATGGAACATGACGTGAACGTACTGTACTAACCACGCTATTTTTGTTATCAGTGGCGCTAGCTCAGATGCGAGAGAGGGATCGCGCCGAGGCGACAGTCGCTCTGGACGAACGTGCTGCCGCTTTGGCGACCATAAGTGCTGCAAACGCAGCTGCAGCGACTGCGCCGGAAGGCCCGGCGGAGGCGGGAACGCAGCAGGTGGCGGAGACGGGTCGGAGTGCGAATGTAGTGGATGAGACTGGTGTCCGTGAGGCGGGAAACGTTGACGCACGTGCGGCAGTAGTTGCGCGGCCTGGCAAGCGAGCCGCTGTGACCGTTTTGGAGTCAACGCTCCCTGCGAAACGTGCGCGTCGTAAGAGCGCACGTGCGCTCTTTAGCGCAGGCGCTGAGATCACGAATGATGACGAGGGGAAGGAGGATGCCAGCGGTGAGGAGGAGGAGTAAGAGAACGAAGACGAGGACGCGGATGAGGGCGAGGACGATAATGAGGACGAGGATGAGGACGATAATGAGGACGAGGATGAGGACGAGAATGGAGCGAGCGTGAATGAGACGGGTGAGAATGGAGCGAACGTGGATGAGGCGGGTGAGGTACAGGAGGACGTGAACGCCGGCCACCCGTCAGATGGCCGTTTTTTTATCGGACGAGGAGGACGACGACGACGATAGGATGAACGCGCGCGCCAGCGGCGAGAAGGGCGGATTCCGCGAGGTGCTCCTCGTGACGCTGCATCCTCAAGGTCGACGCCAACGTGATCGCAGCCGGATGCCGACGCAGCAGGCAGGGCGACGTCATCGCCGCGAGTGCGCCGTCGCAGAGAATCGCCGGCACGCGCCGCACACGCGCCCGAAGAGTGCCCGGACCTTTTCCGGACCAAGGATGGCCAAATGAAAAGGCGTGAGCGTGCCTGCAAGGTCTGCTCGCTCTGCCGCGGTGACGGCAGAAGCAAAAGCACCAAGTGGTTCTGCGCTGGCTGCTCGGACGGTAACGCGAGGTCAGTGACTGTGTACTACTGTGTGCCATGATTTGTGTTCTTACTGACTGTTTTTTGTTGCTCAGGTTCCATCTTTGCAGCATTTGGCGCAAAGACGACCCTCATCACCCAGACCGCACCTGCTTTCAGGTGTGGCACGAAGACTGGGATTGCGGAAAGGACATCCTTTTCAGATCACGCATCGCATCCAAATGCGCCAACCTGGAAAGACGCGCCGCCCACAAGCCCAAGTTGACGCTGCGGATGAGGAGAAAACGGACGGTAGTAACTAACTTCAATATATTTTTCTCGATTTCACTGGCCTTTCCACATTCACCCACTGTGTTTTCCCTCTTGCCACTTACTATCCTATTGAACTGGACAAAGACACTGCATTTCACTGCCTCCAACGTGCAAAGACACTGCGACCGATAGCCGGGACTGGTCACATACCGATAGAGCATGTATGTTCCCTGTCTGAAACAGCCGAAACGGGCCGAAATCAGGATGCGGCATACATGCTCGATACAAAAAATGAAACAACAGATAATTCTTCTTCCATACAAAAACCAAGATAAGGGAAAACTCATTTTTCCTGACACTGCCCAAAAGGCTCCGGATGACCAAGATGGCTGGTGAATGAAGGGTTAACCCTTCTGTTATTGAGGGATTTCCTGACGACGGCGAGGCCGAGACGCTGGCCAACTGCTGGAACAGAACTGCAAAACCTAGCAATATGCTAGGTTTAAGCCGAACCGTTCTGGTTGGCCAATATTGGAGTGGGAAAACTTGTCAAGCCTTATACGCGGATACTATAGGGTATCAGAGGTCACTTTACCTCACAGAAATTATCAAATTACCTCCTTTTTATTGTGATATAATTTATTTAGTATCAGAGGCACTTAATAAGGTGTTACAGGTACACATTCGTTATTGGAGCACTATGTCACCCTATAACGTGATATATAGACCTCTTTAATCTAATATTAGTTATTGGGTATAGTATATAGGTATATATAACTTTTCCAAGGGTCACTTGGTACCTTCTTGTTCTTATAGCTCTGTAATATACACATATATAGAGGTCCTCACCCTACCATGTTTTGTAAAACATAGCACATTGCTAGGTTTTGCCCCTTTTGAGAACAAAAGGGTTAAGGCCGTGTTCGGGCAGTCGCCAAAATGAAAGTTTTGGCGAGGTTTTATACCACTTTTCTTCATTTTCATTTCGCCATGCTAAGAATTACAAAAACCTCAAACCCGTTGAATGTTCATTTCCGAAAATCTCCCCACACCCTGATTTTTGAAATGAACATTTTGATAGGAGTAGGCGAAATGGACCTAAAACTTGACGAATTGGTTTGTGGTGAAGCGCCCGGTTTTCTTCGCCCCCTCCCCTCCCAGTGTTCTCTGGCTTGGGAAAGGGAGCTGACAAGATTCTAAGGCTCCCAGCCCCGCGGACTTAGTAGAGTAAGCTCGGTAGGATAAGTGTACCGATTAGGCGGTAGAACGTACCGAGAAAGTGGTACTGTTGGCTGGGGCTGGTCGGGGTGTACCGGCCCGTCCGGTCCAGCTCAGCCGTCCCGGCCCTCCAGTACCGGCCCACCCGGACCGGCCCGGGCCCGGCGACCCCCGGCCCTGGGGAGGACGACTGGCTCTCCGAGGATTCTTGGAGCCGTCGTAGCATTGTAGTTCACAGAAGTAGGTAGGTTTTAAGAGCGCCAGTTTGACTGGCGCTCGTCCATCAAGACTTCGCTTTTTGCCTCGAACCCCCCAAGTCCCTCAGCTCAAGACAGTCGGACGGGCCACGTGTCAGCCCCCTGAGGTACGCCGGTGTGTGTGTAGGCGCTCTGTAGTGGACTATATATCGGTCGGGCTCGGTCGCTGTGCTGGACCTTGTGTGGACGTGTGTGAAAAGAGGAACCAAAACTCCCTTCATTTCCCTACCAAGGAAACCAGTATTATTCTGGGGACTAAGGTATTCCATTTTGCTTGTGTGTTTACTGTACTGCGACTGGTAGCGCCAGGGAGGCGCGTACCGGGAGAGTACAGGGTGTTTTAACCCTTTTGTTACCCGATACATTTCTAATGTAGGGGCTCTCTATTGTTTACCGAGCCAAAATTGTAAAACCAAGCATATTGCTTGGTTTTGCCCGGGCCAAAAGTATCGTCATAGGGGGGTTTGATGTGGGTCATTTCGTAAAACCAAGCAATTTG
>JAADVC010000161.1:0-31644 GCA_023334575.1 Pythium volutum | reverse complement strand
TGCCTCAACTAGCGTCGGCCCTGGTGACCCTGTGGCGCCGGTGCGTAGTAATACTGCTGTGCCGGCGGGAGCGGCGGCGGCGCGCCGCCATAGGCGTACTGCGGGTGCTGGCGGTACGGGTCCACGACTGGCGGCTGCGCGTACATGGCGTAGCCACCCATGTCCGGTTGTTGCTGCGGTGGTGGCGCGTACGCTTGTGGCGGTGGCGCCATGTACGTCACACCACCACCACCACCACCGCCTCCTCCGCTGGGGCCTCCCTGGGGCGCCGTGCGCCCGAGCGACGCGAGGTTACACGTCACTGATCGACCCTGTAGAAAATGAGACGAGTCATCCCCCCAGGAGGTCAGTTCCCAAAAGATACCCAAACCTTTGTGATCTCAAGGGAGATAACGTACATCAATAACCTTGTGCGGCTGCTGGAGTGCCGCGGCGGCGGATCCGCGGTGGTGAAACGTCACGAAGCCAAAGCCCTTACTCTTGCCCGTCTTCCGCTCGCGCACGACGCTGGCTTCGCTGAGTTCGCCATACTTGATAAACTCGGCGCGAAGCGAGTCGTCGGTCGTGTCCCACGAGAGCCCTCGCACAAAGAGCTTGCGGTCAGCTTCGTCATTCTGGCTGCGTGGCGGTTCCATCACGACCGCCGGCGGAGCAGCGGCGGGCACGGCGTACACTGCCGCCTGAGGCGGGGGCGCCTGCATGTTGGTCGTGTACACAGTGTACGGAGCGGCCGCGGCCGGCGGCGGCAGTGCGCCCTGTCGCGCTGATGCTGGATGGGGCATCGCATGGGTCTGCTGGTGGACATGGACTCCGTGGTTGGTGTACTGCACTGGCGCATGGCCATTGGCGGCGCCGCCATAGTGCTGCTGATGCTGCTGCGGATAATGCTGGTGGTGCTGGTGGTGGTCGTCGCTTTGCGCACGCACAGCCGCGAGATTACACGTCGCGCGGCGGCCCTATCAGCAGTTCACCATACTAAAAGTCAGATCGGTTGGGTTGTGGGAATATAAAGGACGCTAATACGTACATCAATCTCAATCGCCTGGGTCTCGATCGCGCGCTGGGCGCCGTCCATTTCGACAAATGTCACAAACCCATACCCGCGCGACTTGCCCGTGGCCTTGTCGTAAATCACGGCACCTTCTTCGACTTCGCCAAACGCTTCAAACGCCTCGGTGAGTCCCTCGGTCGTGGTCTCCCACGCGAGGCCGCGCACAAAGACCTTGCGGTGCGCGACGTCGGCGCTGGCGGTCGTCTTGATCTCGTGGAGCACGTCGTCGTGCTGCGTGGCGCTGGTGGTTGACCGAAAGTAAAAACGAAATCCCCCCATACATACCAGTAGCCACATTGCCACATGTACATGGAACCCCCACAGTCGAATCGGCATACGAAAATCACGCCACGCCAAGCACCCAGGCACACGTCATCAACAACAACAGTAGAAAGTCCATCAATCTCCCATGTCCAGCCAGCATATACAGGGGGGAATCGCATCCGGCCGACCACCACACTATCGCAGACATGAACGAAAAGGAAAAAAACATTCACTTACGCCAACGTGAGGATCTCGAGAAGCTGCTCGCGCGAGAACGGTTCGAGCAGCTTGAGCACGCGCTGCTTGGGGTCGGCGTCGCCCGTGGGGCCGTGGGTCGCGTCGGCGGCGGCGTCGCGCGGGCCGCGCGTGGCGCCGTCGGAAGCCGCGAGGCGTTCGGTCTGCTCGCCCATGACGCGGTGGTCCAGCTTGCGCTTCTTGTGGCTTTGACTGTCGCCGCCAGCGGCCTCGCCCATGATGCTCTGGTCGAGCAGGGCCATTGTCAGTCAGTCCCAGTAAGTAGGGCGGGAGCCCGCCAAAAAGGAGATGGGAAGCTCCTCACGACCGGATTTGGAGCCAATCAATGCACTTGGAGATGGTTTTTCAGCCAATCAAAATCGTACATTTGATATGTTGCAACTTCTCTGACGTTGAGGTATTGCAGAGTTGCTCCATTGGGGGCGGGACATCTGCTGGAGCAGTTCCCGCGTTCGACATCCGATCCATTCCAATTCATTCCGGTGAAGCGTTGAAGTCATGAACACGCCATCACCACCACCGCCACCACCACTAGCGGACGCGGCGCCGACGCCCGTCTCTGTACCCACTACTACCGCCGGCGCTGCGGTGGCTCCGATGACACCAGCACCACCATTACCACGTCCAGTTGCCACGAGCGTTGCGCGGCCCTCTGTGTCGACGATGCTGTCGCCAACGGCCCGAGGGGACGCGGACGGGAACCTGCCGCCGCCGTCGCCGCTGCTGCAGGCCATGGAGTCGCTCACGCCGTCGGACGGCACGGCCAAGCGTAACCAGTCCAAGTACGACTTTGTCAAGGTGCGCGTCTGGGTGGACGACCACTTTTACGTGCTCTCGCGGTACTTGCTCTGCCGCGCGCTCGTTGGCTCCAAGATCAACTCGCGTGACGCCGTGCAAATCTCACTCGATCTCAAGCGTGTGCGTTTTTTGTGGTGGAGTTTTGGATATGAGAAGACTTGAATAGTGTGCTGACTGTCTGTGTGTGATGTATTGCAATTGGCAGACGCTTGTGGATCTCGGGCTCACCGATATCGTGCAGGTACGTTGCGGTTCATCTCCAGTGTCTGGTTATACTACGTAATGTAACTGGATTTTGACTTTTATATGGGATTTTGCGAAGGAGCAATTTGAGGATTTCCTGTACAAGACCATGCAGGTTTTCGGCTACGGCGAGTCGCACATTTCGTGTTACCGAATGATGTCCACGTACGAACGTAGTGGTGGAGACTTCTCTGGTTGGCGCATGGGTTCACTCAGTTCCTGTCTCGTAGATTTCATCGCAACCGCGTGCCGCTGCTCATCATCATGGCTGGAACCGCGTGTATTGGCAAGTCGACACTCGCCACCAAGGTATGGAAGTCTGTAGGTTGGCATACCCACCCTTTTAGGAAGCTAACGTAGGATTATTTGGCTCAGCTTGCCGATCGTCTCAATTTGTCAAGCGTCCTGCAAACCGATCTCATCTTTGAGCTCATGTGCAACTTCTCTGGGTGCGTCTTTACCTTCCTTCATGTGATCCGGAGGCATCTCTGACCACAGTGATTAAAATCCTCAAGCCGAGAGGAGACTTCGTACACGAGCGTCGAGTTCCCGTCCAAGGACGATCTCATTGACGAGTACAAAAAGGACTGCGCGATCGTGCGCAAGGGCGTCATGTCTGACATTGACAAGTGCCTCAAAGAAGGCAAGTCGCTTGTCATTGAAGGCTTCCACGTGGACCCGCGGCTGTACCAAAAAGAGGTCGCGGCCCACAGCGCCGAGACGCAGGGCACAGTCTCGGGCATTGTCGTGCCGTTCTTGCTCACGCTCGACGAGAAGAACCACTTGGAGTTTATGACCAACTCGCCCGACCCGCGGTACCGCGCGACGCACGCCACGACCGTCGGCTTCCGCAATCTGCAGGACGTACAGAACTACCTGGGCGCGCCCGAAACGGCGGCGTTCACGCGGATCCCAGTCAACATCCACTCGTTCCACGAGACGCTCGACCTCATGCACGACGCTGTGCTCAAGCGCATCGAGGCCGTGTACAAGACCCAGCAATGATGAACCCAAGCTCAGCCGCTCGATGCAGGATGCGCTCACATGTCGCAGGTGTTACTGCTGGACAATATGAAACGGAAGAATGCATTATGTGCAAGGTTTATCAATTTAATTGCCATGACGTGAACAATCAATGACTCAGCAGAGGTCATGGATGTACTCACGCAAAGTCGAATCTGTTACCAAGGATGGGTTCGCGCGCATGTATTACCGCTTCAAAAACACTGATACAGGATGACGCCTGACGCCAGGCCGCTTCGAGCTCAGTCACCGTAGGGTGCCAACCTGAAAATATCTGTCTGCCCTCTCGCCGTGGGACACTGGCATATTTCTCACACACGCCATTTCGCCACGTGACCGCCTACTACTCACTGCTATATACATACTGTTGATACGAATGAAGAGCTCGACGCGCAACCGCCACCACCATCTCACTCCGCCCTCGGAGACACCCGTGCTGCCACCGCAATACTCGTCGCGGCTGCTGCGATCGTCGTTCTCGACCTGCTTCTCCGTGGGGCTAGCGGCCCACCACGAGCTCTGGTCGTGCGCGGCGATGGCGTTTGTCGTGCTGCTAACCTCCGTCAATTATTGGCGCCACCCCGTCGTGGGCTGGCGCCGCACGGTCGACATGGCCGCGGTCTTTGTCGGCATGGCCTACCACTTGTACCGCAGCGCGTTCTGCGCGGACCCTTTGTACCAGGCGTGCTACCTGCTCTTCCTCACCAAGACGGCGTATTGCTACGCGCAGGCGCGCCAGTCGTCCAACAAGAACGTCTCGTCGGCCTGGCACTGCGGCGTCCACGTCGTCGGCAATCTTGCCAATATGATGCTCTACACGGGCCTCGCCATGTAATCTATTGGAGAATATATTTCTACTATTAGTTGTCCCGCGAGTCGGCAAAGTCGGAGGCCCCAATGGCCAGCAGCGCCGCCGACGCACGGGCGTTTGCGTCGTCATGGGTCAGCGCGACGCGCGTCGTGCTCACGCGCACACTATAGGTCGCAGCGTCCCGGTGGGTTCTGCTACAGTGGTAGCCGTCCAGCTTGACGACCGCGACGTCCATTGTGTCCTCAGAAAAGTGCTCACGAAGCACACTCAGCAGTTTCTCTTCGGAAAAGCCGTCGAGCACCCAAAAGCTCAGGTCGCGGCTCCAGAGCATGGGGAGCTGCGCCTCACGGCCGACGTCGGCACGGCAGAAGACATGGGACAGACTGTCGGCCGTCCAGAACGCGCGTTCTCGCAGTTGGTAGCCGACGCTAGAGTAGCCCAGGTCCGCGAGTGCCGCGACCGGACAAGCGTGGACGCTTTCGAGCAGCAGTCCGGACGCCGCCGCGCTGGGCACAATCTGCCACGTGTCCCCATGCGAGCGCTGCTCCGTGTCGAGCACCGTGCCGCCCTGCCCGGCACATAGCGCGACCCAGATTTGGCCCTCGCGGTCGAGCACGTGGACGGCGCTCGCAAAGAACGCTACGAGCAGTTCCCGGTGGCGGTGGATCTTATTCCGGCGGCTCCCGCCCTCAGCAAAGTGCGGGAAATTAAACACGATGCGGTCAAAGCTCTTGTGACTACTGTTGCTGCTTTGTAGACTCTCGTAGGATTGCAGCTTGGACGCATTGATGCCGTGGAGAACGCGGACGCCGCCATCGTGGAGTTCGTCCAGCACGCCACGGGCGTTTGGGTACATTGTGAGCAGCTCCGCGTGCGTGTCGAGCGACGTGGCAGTCAGTGCGATGCGGCCGCTTTCGATTTGCGAGCGGTTCTTGCGAAGAAACGCTCGCGAATAGGAAAAGTTGCCGTCGCCGAGAACGAGCACGTTAGCGTTGGCGTTGGTATTGTGGATATTGGCGTCCAGACCGAGCGTCGTGAGATCGCCGACAGTGGACGGCGGCAACGAGTGCGCCATCGCGATGGAGGATGCGCCGAGTCGCCGTCGCGCAGTGGGATGGAGGAGCGACGCACGACGGCGACCGACAGGATGGAGCAGCGCGCGCAGCAGCGTGGGGGAGAGCAAAGACACGGAAAGGCGGATTGGGGCATGGCTCACTTCCAGTGATTGAAAGCTTGCACAATTCAGATAAGTTATTAACTGATAGAATGAGGTTTGTAACCCGATATGGATTATGTATTCTTGCGAAGGTCGCTACGCCGCGTGCGACGCCGCGCCGTAAATCACACAGGCAATGACACCGATCAGCGCGCTGGGCAGTATCATGGCCTTGAGCAGCAGCAGCGGATCTGCTTCCTCCGCGTCGTCGTCGTCTGCTGTAGAAGGCGCTGTTTCGCCCGCTTGCTCGGACTCGGATTTCTTCTTCGTCTCTTTCTTTGCGCTTGGATTCTCGGCGGCCGCCGCCTCGCGCTTCTCCTTTCGCTGATGGAGCTGTCATAACATCCATCAAGAATGCATAAGCCAAGTAGCATTCCGCAAGAAAGAAGTGGCCTTGGACGTACGGTGAGTTCAATGTCGTCAATGCGCATGCGCAATTGCCACGGCACGGCGACGCGCTCCGTCTCGAGCTGCTTGATGAGCTTTTCGCGATGGCTGAGGAACGCCTCGTAGGCCGCGACCACGCGCTCGCCGTTCTCGTCGTTTTCTTTTGCGGCGCGGTGCGCGTCCTGGAGCACATCGTCCAGCTTAAAGAGCTCCTTCACCAGTCGTCCCGTCACGGGGGACTTGGCCACGAGTCCATCGAGCCCTGATGTCAAGAGCGATGTGCGCGCCATGGTGGATTGGTTTGTGAGCAGTCGAAGTGTCTGACGCTGTGGGGATCTGAAAATGGATTGGAACGAACAGGGGGAGTCACTCCGTGTGACTCACTCGGGAAGTGTGTGGGTAACTTCACCTGCTCACACGTCACAGATATGCAAAATCTCGTTGACGTTTAATCTCTTTGATGTTCATTCAGTATGCAGCACGCAACCGACAACCTTTGCCTATGCGGCAGTTGGGCGGGTTCTTTCTCTTTTTATCTCCCGGATCTACACATTGTATTGCTTTTTTGGCGGTCGCACATGCTTACAGCTCGACAACGTCGTTGCGTCGCTGGTTGTTGTACAGCGCCTGCTCGCGCGAGTTGGCGATCGGAAACTGCTCGTTCGAGACCGCGGCGTACTGTCCACGCGGGTTGGCCGAGTACTGGCGCGGCTCGTTTGCGTATTGTTGCTGCGGCTGTTGGGGCTGCTGCTGTTGCATGCGAGGATCCGCACCGTACTGCTGCGGTTGCGCACTGTACTGCTGCGGTTGCGCACTGTACTGCTGTGGTTGTGCACCGTACTGCTGCTGTTGCGCACCGTACTGCTGCTGTTGCTGTTGCTGCACGCGCGGGTCAACGCCGTACTGCTGCTGCTGTTGCTGCTGCATCATCTGTGGGTTACCCGAGTACCTCTGCTCCGGCTGGTTGTTCACGATGTAGTGCTGCGCACCATTGCGGCTGATCTGGTCGTAGCGCACAGCATTTGGCTCATCCAGCTGGCCTTGCTGCTTACTCGAGTCGTCGAAGTGTGTGCCCGAACGAAGACGAATGTCATCGCCGTCCTGGTAACCGCCGTTCACGTACGGGTTCTGCGACTTTTCATTCGGGTTGTGGTTACCGTTGAGGGGGCGCGGCGGTGTCGATTCCTCCTTGAAGAACTGCTGGGCAGCCGACTGGCCTTCCTGCTCGTCGTACGCCGCGTCGCGCTGCAACTGGTACTTCTTCCAGAACGTGTACAGCGAGCGCACCATGAGCAAAAAGAGCACGAACAAGTTGAGGCCGACGATCGCGAGCGAGATGCCGTTCTGAAGATCCGAGGGCAGCTCTGAACTCGCGGTCGCGTTAATCAGGAAAAACGTCAGCGCGAGCGTCGCAATCTTCATGATGGTCACGAACGACGTCGTCGTCTGAACGAACCGCGAGTGGTGCGGAGACTGAACCTCCAGGTAGAAGAAAAAGAAGACGTGCACGGCCAGCAGGATCGACACTTGGTACTTAGCCTGCATGCCAACGTAGCCCGTGATGACACCAGTTACAAGCGCGAGCATGAGCTTGGCTGAGAAGAAGAAGCGGTTCTTGAACTTGTACTCGTCGTAGAACGGACCGTAGCGTTGGCAAACCTTCTTGTTGATGTGCGTGGCCGTACCGACGTCACGGATATCGTCTTCGTACCGCCTGACGATGACGAACCCGTAAAAGACGATACCGAGCGCGAGCCCCAAGATCGCGACGATCGCGAGGATACACTTGGGGTCGGTCAGGTTCTTTTGCTGCGCCGAGTAGTAAATCTGGAATGTACCCGTCACACCGATGGTGTACTGCGAGAGGATCGCGACGAGCACGAGCAGACCAATCATCTTGTCGAAAAACTTGGTCATAAAGTCATCGCGGGACATGAACAAACCCGAGACGCCGTAGGCGACGCCGAAGAGAATGAGCACACCGGCAATAATGACGATCACACCGGCGAGTGTCACGAGGAAGAGCATATCCTCGCGGATGCCAAGCGTACGTGCGTACTGCGCAACGCCGCGATCCGAGCTCGTGTTGTCCGTGAGGCGACGCGCCGTCTTGATGGCCGTCCCATTAACCTTTGACGTGTCGTTGAGCTTGCCAAATGGAAGGAACGTGAACGCCGCCGGCGCCATCTGCTTACCAAACATGGCGAGCGCTGCCGACTTCCCCTCGAGCTTGAGCTGGTTGATCATGACACCAAACTGACAAATCTCGATCGTAAACACACCTACGTTGGCACCAACCGTGGCAACACCGGCCGACGCCGCACTCACGCCGCCGGCGGCTGAACTGGCCACAGCAGCGACCGCACTCACAAACACGGTCACACCGGCCAGGCTCTGAGTCGTTGGGGCAAGCACAGAGCCGACCGTGGTCGTATTGTCCTTGGAGATGACGCCCTTGATAAGGTCCGACTCGCGTTCGCGCTTAATCTGCGTGTCTGTGCGGGGCACGCTCTTGGAGAGCGCCGAGCACGAGCATGCCGTGAACGACGCGTCGCTGACGTACCCGCACTGCTTATCCGACGTGAGCGTCGTGTTGCCCGCGAGCAGCGCCGTACCCGTGAGCCGCGAAGCCACACCGGCTGAAACCTCGGCCGGCAAGAAGGTCGCAATGCCCGAGTTGCTGTACACGGACGACGCAATGCCGTTCGACGCACCATACTCCCATCCAGTGCCGTTGTTACACGCTGGGAACGCACACATCGAGACGCAGGTCGTCCCGGGGATCACACCAAGGGTACCACTGTAGATGACGCACTGCGCGGCGGCCGCAGCCTTGGCCGTGTCGACGCTCTCGCCATTGCACTTGATGCCGAGCGTGTCCCACTGCTTGTAGAACGATTCGTCGCACGTGACGCCCGTTACTTCTTTCGCGGTCGAGTTGCCACCGACCGTGCTGTTCCCAGCGGTCGAGTTGCTGCCCTTTTTATCGGCCACTGTCGGCGCCAGGGTGATCTGACCCGCAACCGTCGCCACGGGCGTCGTGGCGTTTGCATTCACTACAGCGTTCACGACGCCCGGCACCGCGGGGACCACAGGTGCCGTGACAGTGCCTGCCTGCAACTGGCGGCCAAAGGTGATGCTGTTGACACCTGGCGCAGGGGTCGGCCCCGATGGCGCCGCCGTGGCGGGGGCGCTATTGATACTTGGCGCAGCACTTGTCGCCGTGGGCGCGGCCGTCGTGATGGACGGAGCCGCCGAGGTTCTCGACGGTGCGGCCGAGGTCTTGGAAGGCGCGAGTGTGGTCGTTGCTGGGGCGCCAGGTACAGGCGTCGTCGAGCCGGCATCGGGCGTTTTGGTCACGGACGGCGCGGGCGTTTTCGGGCCCTTGGGCGCGGCGGTCGAGCCGGCGTCTCCCTGGTCGCCTTCGTCCGAGTTGCCGACGTCGTTCGTGGGCGAGCCGCTCGAACTGCCGTGCGAATTGCTCTTCTTCTTGTCGGTCTTTTTCTTGTCGGTCGCGCCGTCCGTCGAGCCCGTGGACGCAATGGGCGGCGCCGCGAGCGTCGACGCGACCTGGGATTGCATGTCAAAGGGACACGTGAGCGCGGCGTCCGCAGTCTGCGCTGCGAGCGCGACGGCCGCGAGCATGAGCCACGCGAACCGCATTATTTCCTAGTATTAGTGGGAGTTTATAATCGACGCGTTCTCGATGGGGGAGGCGTGGATTCGGAATATGAAGCTTGGCATTATTCCCATGGTGTTGACGTTGGGCTGCAAGAAGGAAGGAGAGAAGGAAAAACGCCCGCGCGCGCAAGTGAGCGAGAGGGAGGTCAAGGGGAAGGGGAAGCGAGGGTTGGGGGGATGGACTGGATCTACCTACCCCTAACGTGGGTTGGTGAGCATGTCGTAACTGTAAAAATACATATAAGTCTCTAAAACGATATGGTAATTGACACCTTGATGCTGTAAATAACCTGTGGGAATAAATGTTACTTCTTGGACATGGTGGAAAGTTTTGTCCAGGAGTTGGATGGGCTTTTTGAAGCCGGGCGTGAGTCGCGTCTGGTTGTGTAGTTGCGGGTGCCAAGCGAGTGGGAGTTGCTGACAGCACACTGTGTCGGGGCCAGCGCGCACCAGCTGATGGCTTGGAAAACCCCTGGCTGTTATTTAAGTTTCTGTCTCTGGTGTTCAGGATCATCCACAGTCAGTAAAACATTCGTTCTTGAAGAGAGTGGCGTGGGTTTTTCTCTGTGCTATGACCACAGAAGCCCCGCACAGCTTTATGTGCCATCGCAGCACGACGATCCTGTCGTAATCGTCTGACACAAGAGGATCGCAAAACGACGGACGGGTTGTCGCATTGCACTTCAAATTATATTTTCACCCAATCACAAGCTTCCCAGCTCACCAACTGTACCCAAATTGGGTGTGATAATTGGATGCTGACGGAAAATGGGATTTTTCAAAATGCTCGACAAGAGACAGAGCAGCACAGCGAAATTGACTTGGCGAAATGCTTTTTCACACTCCGGTTAAAACCACACCAAAATTTCGATTATCTTGTGTGGTCCACATCGCCCCTTAGGCGAGCTGACCTCGCGTTTGCGAGTGGGCGACATCGATGGAGCCTGCAAGCGGACTGCTTCATGACAAACTTCCACGCGCCGTCGAACAATAATAATGGACGACACAGGCGAGAACCGACCAAAGCCGCGTGTCGAGACGCCGCTGCGCAGTCTGGACGCGCCCACGATCGGCGCCGGCGCGCGCAACAATGTGGTCGTCAAGGTCGGCATGGTGGGCGATGCGCAAGTGGGCAAGACGAGTCTCATGGTCAAGTACGTCGAAGGCAAGTTCGACGAAGACTATATCCACACGCTCGGTACGTTAGAGAGATTGATCACTGCTGAGCATTTGATGCAGTCGAAAGGACTAGCGTGCAAATGGCACTTATGCGCATGTGGTGTGCTGTTTATCAAGGTGTCAACTTTATGGAGAAGACCATTGCGCTGCGCAATACGGAAATCACGTTCAGTATCTGGGATCTTGGAGGTTCGTCTGTGCAGCAATCATGGAATCATTCTATGAGAGAGAATATTATGAACGTGGTGTTTCTTTTCTGAATGTACAGGCCACCGCGAATTCATCAGCATGCTGCCGCTGGTCTGCAACGACGCGGTCGCGATCCTCTTCATGTTTGATCTCACGCGCAAGGCCACTCTCTTGAGTGTCAAGGAATGGTACCGGCAAGTACGATCCATCAACAAGGTGCGATAGGCTCCTGGCAAAGCAACCAAGGGTAATGCATGGCCACTAAAATTCGTTTTTTATTCAGAACGCGTTCCCGTTTCTCATCGGGATGAAATACGACCAGTTTGCGAATTTCTCGTTGGAAGAACAGGAAGACACGACCAAGCAGGTGCGTCTTGCTCGGGTTTACGTTCTGTGAAGATCGTGCGAATGATGGCTCACGCTTCCACCTTGCATTGTGTCATCATCATCATCTATGCAGGCGCGCAAATTCGCCAAGGCCATGAAGGCGCCGCTGATATTCACGTCGGCTTCACACTCGATCAACGTGCAGAAAGTGTTCAAGGTCGTGCTCAGTAAGGTCTTTGACCTCAAGTGCACCGTGCCTATGATTGAGAAGATTGGTGACCCGATCCTCCAATACTAGCCACGACTCTACACTGTAGTAGTTTTTACCGGGATCGTTCCTCATGTACAACCCATGTTCACAGCTGGCGGCAAGAGCTGCCTCGTGCTCAATGTTACTCCCATAAGCATCATCTTGCGTCATGCTAACGTGCTAGTCGTGTGCCGCTTTCTGTGAGTTCAGCCATTGCCGCAATGACGCCCCACTTCACAGTGTCAAATGGAAGACAGAGATATAAGTTTTCATAGAACATGACTCGGAACTCATATCGTTGTTCAGAGGTTTTCGAGCAGCTACGCGCTCTGCTAAAACCGCTTCGCGCCACCATTCCGCTCGACATCGTCATCCGCAGCGGCAACCCCCCCAGCAATGCTGACCCCGTGGGCGTCTAGCATGGCGTCGCATTTGAGGATACGCGCCGCGTGTACCTGTACGATGCTGCGACTGCACTCACGTGCATTGGCCACCAAAGCCGTGGCGGGGCGTGGCAAGCGCGCCGCTATAGCAGCCGCAAAGTCGCCGCAACTACGTCGCAACGCCAAGCGGATCCACGAGGCCATGGCGCAGACCGCGGTCGGTAGCGTTGCCCAGTCGCTCACAACAGCTTCGCCACTGCGTGTGCTTGGGCTGGACATTAATACCAACAGCACTGGATATGCTGTGCTGGATGGCGAGGGTCGCGTGGCCACATGGGGCCACATTGCGACCACGCAGTTTGCGAGCTCCGACATTTTGGGGATCGCCCACACGATCAGCGACGCACTGGTGGATGTCCATACGACTTGTCCGGATGATGATGTCCGCTGGCTCGTGGGCATTGAAGACTTTATGCGCATGTACCGCTTTGGCAAGTTCCATAACAAGGGCATCTTCCAGCTCGCGCAGCTCAATGGGATTGTCTCGTATTCGTGCTGGCAGCGCTTTGGGTGCCGTCCCGTGCACACGCATCCAACGGCAGCGCGTGCTTTGTTTGGTATCGTTGCGGGCAAAACGACTAGCGAAAAGAAGAAGAGCGACGCGACTGTAAAGGACCAAGTGATGGAATTCATGCTTGCGCGCGAAGAAGGCTCAATGGCGATCGCCGAGCTGCCTGTGAATGGCTTTGGCCAATGGACCGACGCCGCGTACGACGTGGCCGACGCCTACGTCGTGGCGTCCTACACGCGCTGGAGGGTCCTTCAAGATCAACTGGCGCAGCATGCGGAGCTGCTGGAGCAGTTTAGCGACGCGTACCTCGCGCTCGTCGTGGCGAAAGAAACGACAACAAAGAAGAAAACGCCAGCGACAGTCGAAGCGACGGCACTGCTGACGATGGATGCGCGCACCAAGCACGCCTATCTCCACGAGCTGTTCGCCGTGGGCGTCGCCGACTGGGTCAAGCAACAGCATGCATAGAGAGAAATCATACTACGTAGTAGAAGATACTAGTATCAAGGAAATGGGTGTGGTATTACTGCGGTTCTCTCCTGTGGGTTGGTTGGTTGGTTGGCGACACACAACAACAGGCCGTGCCCATTAGTGGAACTCGTGGACGTCGGTCCAGGCCTTTTCTTCCCGGTTCTCGCGCTCGTAATAGTCAAAGAGACTGTCGGCGTCCAGTCCCAAGAGCTTTTGCTCCTTGTGGATCGCCATCGACTCAACAAAGAGCTTGACGAGGCTAATGTTTGTGAGCAGCGGGATCGAAAAGTCGACGGCCGTGCGGCGAATCAGGTAATTGTTCTTGATCTGCTTGCTCGAGCTGTTGGGCAAGTTCACGACCAAGTCAATCTTCTTTTCGCGGAGGTAGTGGAGCACGTTTTCGTCATTGTCTTCGCCGAGCGGGAACCCGAGCTTGGTCGACGGAATGTCGTACTTTTGCAAAAACTCGTGCGTCTTTTCGGTCGTGTACAAATTGTACCCGAGCTCGTGCATCTTGTAGGCCGCGTGGACAAAGTCTTCGGTAAACTTGTCCTGCATCGACAGCAAAATGTTCTTGTTGGGCAGCTTAAAGTTGGACGAGATGAGTGCCTTGAGAAAGGCCTCGTGGCGGTTCTTGCCAAAGCACGCGACTTCACCGGTCGACGCCATCTCGACACCGAGCAGTGGGTCGGCGCCGCCAAGGCGCGTGTACGAAAACATGGGCGACTTGATGCCAACGAATCCCTCGGGACGCATGGGTCCAAAGAGCGGCGGCAAGTCATCGTGCTCGGTCGACTCGCCGACCATGACCTTGGTCGCAGCGTTGATAAAGTCCGAGCCCGTGGTCTTGGACACGAACGGAAACGATCGAGACGCGCGCAAGTTGCACTCGATCACACTCACGTCGGCGCCCTTGGCGAGAAACTGCGCATTGAACGGACCCGAAATGTTTAGCGCCTTGGCAATCTTCTCACCGCACTTGCGCACTTCGTTAATGTAGAACGAACTGGCCTCGACCGGCGGCAAGATCAGCGTCGCGTCGCCACTGTGGACACCGGCGTTTTCGACGTGTTCCGACACGGCCGCAGCGATCACGACGCCGTCCTTGGCGACGGCATCGAGTTCCAACTCCTTGGCGCCCTCGATAAACTTGGTAATGACGACAGGGTGCTCCGGCGAGACGTCGGCGGCCTCGCCCAACACCTTGGCGAGATCGTCGTCATTGTAGGCCACGTTCATGGCCGCACCACTGAGCACGTACGACGGACGCACGAGACACGGGTACCCGACATTGTGGGCAAACTGCTGTGCGGCCTCGACGCTCGTGAGCTCTTTCCACTGCGGCTGCCGCACGCCGGCCTTGTCCATGAGTTTGGAAAACTTGTACCGGTCTTCGGCACTGTCAATCATGGTCGGATGCGTGCCCAAAATGTGCACGCCCGACTGGTGGAGCGGCAGCGCCAAGTTGTTCGGGATCTGGCCGCCGACCGAGACCACAACGCCCTTGACACCTTCGCGGTCGTACACGTCCATGACGCGCTCCTTCGAGAGCTCTTCAAAGTAGAGCTGGTCGCACTCGTCATAGTCGGTACTGACCGTCTCGGGGTTGTAGTTGAGCATGACGGAGCGGCGTCCAAGCTTGCGCAGCGTGCGAATGCAGCTCACGGCGCACCAGTCGAATTCGACCGACGAGCCAATGCGGTACGCGCCGCTGCCCAACACCATGACGCCGTCGTTTTGCGGTTGCGCCGGCACGTCGTGCTCGTCGCCATTGTACGTCATGTACAAGTAGTTGGTCTGCGCCGGGTACTCGGCCGCGAGCGTGTCAATCTGCTTGACGCTCGGTTCAATGCCCATGCTCTTGCGCTTGGCGCGCACGTCATTGTCGGTCGTGCCAAACATGCGCGCGAGCTGGCGGTCCGAAAAGCCACTCTTCTTGGCCTGGAGCAGCTCGGCCTTGGTCACGTCGTGGACCGACTTGCCCGTGAGGTTGACGTCCAGATCGGCCACGCCCTGGAGACGGTTGAGAAACCACGTGTCAATCTTGGTAATGTCGTGAACCTCTTCCACGGACAGCATGCCCGTCTTGAGCGCATAGGCAATCTGGTAGATACGCTTATCGGTCGGACGGCCCAGTGCCTTGACCAGGTCTTCCTTGGACCAGTGCTTGTCGCGCGGCTCAAAGCCCTCGATCGACGGCTCGACCATGCGCATGGCCTTTTGCATGGCCTCTTCAAAGTTGCGCGCAATCGACATGACCTCGCCGACCGACTTCATGGACGAGCCAATCTCGGTGCTTACGTTTTCAAACTTGGACAGATCCCACCGCGGAATCTTAGTCACGCAGTAATCGAGTGATGGCTCAAAGCACGCGGTCGTACTCTTGGTGACCGAGTTCTTGAGTTCCGGAAGCGTAATGCCCAGCGCCAATTTGGCCGCAACAAACGCCAGTGGGTACCCCGTGGCCTTGGACGCGAGGGCACTGGACCGCGAGAGCCGCGCATTCACTTCGATGATGCAGTACTCTTCCGAGTGCGGGTCCAGTGCGTACTGGATGTTGCACTCGCCGACAATACCCAAGTGGCGCACGACCTTGAGCGCCGTCTCGCGGAGCATGTGGTACTCGCGGTTCGACAGCGTCTGCGACGGCGCAATCACGATCGAGTCGCCCGTGTGGATGCCAAGCGGATCAAAGTTTTCCATGTTGCAGACCGTCAAGCAATTGTTGGCGCTGTCGCGCACGACCTCGTACTCGACTTCCTTCCATCCCTTCATCGAGCGCTCGACCAGAATCTGCGGCGAGCCGGCAAACGCCTTCTTGGCCATGGACCGCAACTCCTTTTCGTCTTCGCAAATGCCCGAGCCCAAACCACCAAGTGCAAACGCCGAGCGGATCATGACCGGAAAGCCAATCTTGTAGGCGGCACTCACAGCGTCGTCAATCGTGTTGACCGCAGCACTCTCGGCAATCTTTTCGCCAATCTCCTTGAGCTTGTCGTTAAACAATTCGCGGTCCTCGGTCGCCGTGACCACGTCAATCTGCGTGCCCAACACTTGGACGCCGTACTTGGCGAGCACGCCCTTTTCGTACAGCTCGACGCCGCAGTTCAGCGCCGTTTGGCCGCCCATGGAAATCAAAATGCCGTCGGGACGCTCGCGCTTGATGACTTGCTCGACAAAGTCGGCATTGACTGGCAAATAGTAGACGTTGCTGGCCTGCGCTTCGCTCGAGCGGTCAATGTTGGTCTGGACCGACGCAATGTTGGGGTTAATGAGGATCGTCTCAATGTTTTCCTCTTTCAGCGCCTTGATGGCCTGCGAACCCGAGTAGTCAAACTCGCCGGCCTGGCCAATCGACAAACCACCGGAGCCGAGCACCAAAACCTTTTTGACTTGCGGCCGCGCAATCTCGGGCCGCTGCACGAGACTCGTGATCGGTCCTTTCGCCTTGGTGCGCACGGCGTCGAGAAACACGTCAAAGAGAAACTCGGTATCGGTCGGACCGCCCATGTGCTCCGGGTGGAACTGCGCCGTAAAGTACGGCTTGGTCTTGTGGATGATACCCTCATTCGTGCCATCGTTGCTGTTGACAAAGAGCTCTTCCCACTCGCTCGGGAGCTGCTTGCCGTCGAGCGCGTACCCGTGGTTCTGCGCCGTGATATAACTCTGGCCCGTCTTCAAGTTGTTGACCGGTTGGTTCTGACCGCGGTTGCCAAACGGCAGCTTGTAGGTCGGCGCGCCGGCCGCACGGCCCAGCAATTGGTTACCGAGGCAAATGCCAAAAATGGGCTTGACGTTGTCGCCCTCGGCGTTCATGGCGTGTCGCAAGTGCTCGGTCGTCTCGGTGAGCATGGCCGGATCGCCCGGTCCATTACTGATAAAAAGACCGTCGTACGTCTCGGCCGAAATGTCGTGGTTCCACGGCACGAGCTTGACCTCGGCACCGCGGCGCACGAGCGAGCGGATGATGTTGTACTTGATGCCGCAGTCCACGGCCAAGATCTTGAGCGGGTTGCCCTTACCAAAGACGCGCACTTGCTTGGTCGAGACTTGCGCGACCAAGTTGGTCTCGTTCACGTCCACAAACGCGGGCGCAGCGTCGCTGCCCTCGACAATGATGCGGCCCTTCATGGCGCCGCTCGCGCGGATCTTCTTGGTGATGGCGCGCGTGTCAATGCCCGCAATGCCCGGAATGCCCTCGCTCTCGAGCCACTGCGACAGCGACGTCGCAGCGTTCCAGTGCGAGTGGTGGGCCGAGTAGTCCTGGACAATCATGCCGGCCGCGTGGATCTTGTCCGATTCGATAAACTTGTTGAGCCCAAACTCGTCGAGCGTCTTGGTGCACGGCACGCCATAGTTGCCAATCATAGGGAACGTCATGTTGAGGATCTGGCCCGAAAACGACGGGTCCGTGAGCGCCTCGGGGTACCCGACCATGCCGGTCGTAAACACGACCTCGCCGGCCATGGACTTTTTCGCGCCAAACGACACGCCGTGGAACTTGGAGCCGTCCTCAAACTCGAGCACGGCCGGTGTCTCAAAGCGCGGACCGAGCGTGCGGCGCGTAGTCTTGAAGCGCTGGAGCACGCTCGCGCTGCGCACTGGAAGCGGCGCGCGCGAGCGCACGGACGACGAGAGCCGCAGCATGCTTCTGTGGGTGGGTGGTGGTGGTTGGCGGCAGGCGGCCAGTTGCAGAATGAAGGAGACGTGGGCAGTCAGGAAAAAATCCGGAAGCTTTGGACTTTGGAACCCGACCCGTCCGAGCGATTCGATTTTAGTCCCAATGAAAATGGACGGCAAGGAAGCAAAAGAGAGGGATGGAAGGACGCGACTGGCGGCAAGCCAGCATGACAGAGAGAGAGAAGAGAGAGCATGCGCAATGACGCCTGCAAAAGATACGTATGCGTTTCCACAGGTTGGTTTGCACAATGGCGCACAGTTTGCCAAAGATCTTTTGTAGCGAAGCTCGACACAAATAAATCCTATGGTGACCAAGCAGCAGTTGAAGGGGCAAGAGAGATGGGTGGAAGCGTTTGGAACGCAAATGAGAGGGTATAGAGTGCAAAAGGATCGGGAACGTCGCAGATTACAGCCAGCCACAAGATTATTCCCGCGTTTGGTGGTGCCGACGCGCAGCCCGTGATGATCCACTTGTAGTTACATGGACTGGACACTGGACACTGGATGCTCCGGATTTCCACCAAACCCAACAGTGGATCACTGGACGCTGGAATCCAGATCGAGAGAGTCACGTCCGCAATTCTGTTTCAATGGCCCTCGGCAGCCCACGAGAATATTCGCTGGGTTAATCACGGGCACCGAGAGGTCCCCTGGCGATCCGAATGACGGCAGCAGCGGACGAATAAGCTGACCGTGAGTGTGAAGTGATGGTTGAGCTCTTCGCCGCCCTTGCAGTTGAGAGATGGATTGGCAAAAACGACTGGACTGGCCGAGGCGATGTCTCGTCGGCTGCACTTGGTCAGCATTCAGTTCACATCAATGACAGAGCGAGCATGGCAAATGGAATACTCCGGCAGGATAGCTGACCACTGTTCTCTTGTGTTCTATGATCAAGGCATCCATCTTTGGGTACGTGTGGCTGCTGTGGGGCAAGGCACGCCAGTGTCTTTTGGGCTGCACCGGATCCCTTCCATTTCCCCCTATACACTCTATCCAGTACACACGCTCCACGTTTCGTTCACACGACACTACTGTTGGCTCCGTACAATACGTACCGCTACTGTATCGCATACCCAGCCATTCCGTTTCCGTTGGAGATGACGCGGGTCGTTGGCGCCAAAAACGGTAGGCACCACGCCCGCACCACCACCACCGCTGGTCCACCACTCGCCGCCTGTGACGTGCCGCGCTGTGCTCATCCCCCTGAAAAAAAGATCCCGATTCTGAAGATTGCCCAAACGGACCGATCGTACTTTACCCGAGTATTAGCTTTCACAGGTCATGCATCCTTTCCCAACAGCGGATCGCCATTGCCCAGCTAGTGGATCCGCCGAACCGCGGCTCCTCCTCCTCTGCTTCCTTTCTCCTTCTTCTTCTTCTCGTGCCTGCATCTCCACGGGCGCCTTCTCTGTTCGTACGTCAGGCCAGGACCGCCTTTCGTTCGAGGGCGTTTCTTGTGGCTTGTGACGCTGGCATTTCCGCTTCTTTCCCTCGTCTGCGCCCCGCCATTTCCAACCATGCTGGTCCAGCGCATCGTGCGCACCGCCGCTGCGGCCGCAGCCCGGTCGGCCGTCGCGTCCTCCTCCTCGTTGCGCGACAGTGCTGTGGTCGCCACGGCTGCGCGGGCCGCCGTTGCCGCAGGCGCCGGTCGCTTCCCCGCTCTGGCCAGTCGCTCGACCGTGCGGACGTTTGCGTCGCAGTCGCCCACGTCGGCCAAGGACGTGGCCATGTCGCTGCTCCAGATCGTGTCGACGCAGGACGAGATCGCCGAGTACCTCAAGGTCTATGGCGTGCCGGGCGTGACGCGCACAGCCGTCATTAAGATTGGTGGCGAGGTCATTGACAATGAGCTCGCGACGCTCGTCGACTCGCTCGTGTTTCTCAAGGAAGCCGGGCTCTTTCCGATTCTCGTGCACGGCGCCGGTCCGCAAATGAACGCCGAGCTCGCGCGCTTGGGCGTCGAGCCGCAGTACGTCATGGGCAACCGTGTGACCGACAAGGAGACGCTCGCGATCGCCAAGCGCGTGTTCTTGCAGGCCAACCGCAAGATTGTGGACGCGCTCGTCTCGGCGGGCGTGGCCGCGCGGCCCATCACGAGCGGCGTCTTTGAGGCCACGTTCAAGGACCAGAGCGTCTATGGATTTGTGGGCCAAGTGAGCACCATCCACGGCGACAGCGTCGAGTCGGCGATCGCGCTGGGGCAGATCCCCGTGCTCTCGAGTCTGGGTGAAAGCTACGACGGCCAGACGCTCAACATTAACGCCGACGTCGCTGCGCGCGAGCTCGCGATCAATTTGCAGCCGTACAAGACCGTGTTCATCAACGCCAAAGGTGGCTGGATCGAGGACGACGGCACCAAGCTCAAGCAGATCAACATGGCCACAGACTACGCCACTATGGCGGCACGCGATTACACGGGACGCCAGGGCACGCTGCTCAAGCTCAATGAGATCCACGCGCTGTTGGAGAACTTGCCGTCGTCGTCGTCGGTCGCGCTCACGTCGGCGTCGGCGCTCTCACGGGAGATTCTCAGCAGCTGCAGCACGGGCACCGTGTGCGTGCGCGGCGACAGCCACGAGCCAGCCCACGCCAGTGCCAATGCCAATGCCAATGTCGCAGTGGCGACAGCACCCAAGAAATTTCGCGTCGGGCTGCTGGGCGCGAGAGGCTACGTCGGCCGCGAGATCATTCGGCTCATTGGGTGCCATCCGCAGCTCGAGCTCGTGTGCGCAAGTTCGCGAGCGCTTGTGGGCCAAAAGGTCGTCGAGATTGCCCACGCGCCGCCGCTCAACCCGCACTCGAACAAGCCGGCGATCCCCGTGACGACGCGCGCGTCGCGTCTTAGCATTGACGACAACCTCGCGTTTTGTGACCTCGGTCTCGACCAGATTGCCGACTCGGAATACGCCGACAGCGTCGACGTCTGGGTGCTCGCGCTGCCCAACGGCCACTGCCAGCAGTACGCGTCCGTGCTCGACGGGCTTAAGCGCCAGGACAAGGTCATTATCGACCTGAGCGCCGACCAGCGCTTTAACGACCAGTGGACGTACGGTCTGCCCGAGGCGCCCCAGGGCCGCGACAGGTTGCGCGGCGCGACCCACATTGCCAACCCGGGATGCTACGCGACGGGCACGCAGGTCGGTCTGCTACCGTTGCTGGGCGGCAAACCGACCGTGAGCAAGTCGCTCTTGGACACGGCCATCCCGCCGCACGTGTTTGGCGTCTCAGGGTACAGCGGCGCTGGCACGGGCCGCTCCAACGCCAACAACCTCGCGGTGTTGGAAGACAATATCATGGCGTACAAGTCGGTCAACCACATCCACGAGCACGAAGTGAGCCACCAGCTCGGCACGGCCGTGCGGTTCATGCCGCACGTCGCGTCGTTTTTCCAGGGCATCCACCTCACGATCTCGACGCAGCTCCAGGACGCGACGCTCACGGAAAAGCATATTGAAGAGCTCTTTCACGAATATTACAAGAACGAGGCACTGGTCAAGGTCACGTCGGCGATGCCGCTGGTCAAGCACAATGCCCACGAGCACCACGTGACGGTCGGCGGCTTCCAGATCGATCCGGCGACGGGGCGACTGGTCGTCATCTCGACTATTGACAATCTGCTCAAGGGCGCGGCCACGCAGGCCGTGCAAAACATTAATGTTGCGCTGGGCATTGACGAGTACGCGGGCATTCTCGCTGGTCGGGACGACTAGTTTTAAAACGCACGTAAAACATGGCATTTCCCCATAAATAATAGCGTCGCGGTTTTTCACTTTTTCTTTCGCGCGCGACGCTGGGTCGAGCTGCTGCTGTTGCTGCTGGACGACTCGGTACGCGCAGCCCTGGCGTCAATCTGGATCGTTCCGCCCTATAGAATCCTTTCCCAGTCAGTCACCAACCACTAGAGGAATACTATACCTCGTTCTTTGGTCTCACCTGGATGTCGTCGCGATGGGAGCTCTGCTCGACCTTGCTCTGAGTGTCCAAGTAAAACATGAGGTCGCGCACTTGCGCCTCGAGATCGCCAATGCGGACGGCCGTGTCGCCTTCTATGCGCTTGTTCTGTTCTTCCAGCACGCGCACACGCTCTTTCCACTGCTTTTGGTTTTCAATCAGCGACTTGTTGAGCTCCCTATAAAGCATTGCGACTCGTCAGGAACCTTTCCCAATGTATCCGGTCCATCACTAGCTGAGTCTCGTACCGCACAAACCGCAGCTCTTCCTCGAGCTTCTTGGCCTTTTCACTGAGCGCGTCGTGGCTCTTTTTCATGGCCTTTTTCTCATGCTGCAACGCCGAAATGACGCGGTGGTGGTCGCTCTCGTGGAGACTCGCAAGACGACGCTCATAGAACATGCGCTGTTCCTCGAGTTGGCTGTTGAAAAACAGCAACAACACGACACCGTCAGATAAAAATCCAGTAAAATCCATACACCACTGCATACCTCTTGAGCAGGAAATTGTACTCTTGCGCGAGCTTCTCGAGCTTGCCGTGCTCGACGGCTTCAATCTCGGCATCCGTGGGCGGCGGTAGCTGCGAGCGCTCGCCGCTCATGTTGGTCTGCGGACTCGGAAACTCGACAAACTTGCCGTCCTGCTTGTTCATGATGAGCCGGTGCACAAAGCCGTCGCCGGCATAGTCCCACACGCGCTGCGTCGCGAGCTCGAGCGAGTACGTGTGCATGGTTTCTTGGTAGTGCTGCTTGGCGTGCTCGTTCGAGTACCGCCCGCAGCCAACGTGGCCGCAGATCAAGCAGATCCACAAGTGCTCCGTGGTCTGGCACACTTCGCAGGCCGAGCCAATGTCGCCGTGGCTGTAGCGGCACACTGGACAGCTCGAGCCTTCCCAGCGAAAGAGGCAGTCACAGTGGAACGTGTGGTTGCACAGCGTCGTGAGAATGCCCGACGCAGACGCGTCCAGGCGGTCGAGACACACGGCACACGTCGGGATCTCGGTCATACCCGGCGGCGGCGGCGGGAAGAGCTTGAGTTCGGGGGCTGCTATGTCCTCTCCATCACCATCAAGAGCACCGCCCTCATCTTCATGCTTTGTATCGTCGTCTCCGTCGCCGTGGCCCTCTTGTTTGGCGTCGCTGCCGGTATCGGTACTTGAGGAATCGGGCGAAGGCTCTGGCTCGACCTTGTCAAACTCGATGCTCTTGACAAACACTATCTTGCAGCGCTCGAGCTCAATCGAGTTGAAGTACGTGCCGTTATGCGCAAGGAAAAACTGGTCGGCGCGGTCCTGCGCGTGGAACTGGAGCAGCGCCATGCAATTGCTGCGCTCCGGATCCTTGAGAATGCGCACGAGCTGAATGTCATCGCGGAAACCGGCGAGAAACTCGAGCAGCTCGACGGGCGACATGTGGGACGGCACGGTCACTACACAGAGCAATGTATTGCGCTCGTCCGGGAGGCTGTGGAGCGCGGCGTTGCCGTGGAGAAGGTACCGACGGTCGGGTCGGTAGAACCGCAACTTGCCCGTGGAGATCCGCACCTGCGGATTGCCCGTGAGAAACGACGCGCGGCCCGACGCGAGCAGCGCCTCGACGGCCTCGTCCTCAAGCATCTGCTCGAATGAGAGGTCCTCGGTCTTGGCCTCTTCCTGTTCGGTGTCGCCATCGCCGTTGCCATCGCGCGGCGCCAGCGGCTGCACGCGAATCTGGAACATGATGATGATTGGGGCGCTGGAGCTTTTGGCGAGATTGCGGCGGGGTGGATGGAATGAGGATCCTATTTTAGTGCCACCTCACTAATTTAGGAGCCGAAGTCACAGAAACAGATTCGGATCAGACTCAGATTATGATTGCGGTAAAATACACCCAATCCCATGATATATTTCTGCTGCATCAATCGCATTCCACTGCGGCAAAACAACTCGTGAGTGCCATCACTTCACACACATGCATTGATGGCAACCAGCGTTTTCAATGTACCGGTATCCGTATCCCCTCTGTATCCTATTGAAGTGCGGCACCACTGTGCGGAACTGCACTCATGCAGCATTCTCTACGGTACTTCGAAGTACAGTTCTCCCGAGTCGGCCTTCTCGAATGTCGGCACACAAAATTGCGTCAAGTGTGCAGACTTGGACCCAATGGATGTTTCAACAGCGAAAATGGATGAACCCGCTGCGTCCTGGTTCAGCAACCCCTACCCTCACGTCCTCCAATCCATTAGAATTTCTCCACAACCCATACAAAACGCAGGTGCTGGATATCATGTGGCGACCCAGCACACTCTCAAGTGGAAACCCGCGCTTCCAATCGCCCTCATGTCGCAACCATCCCACGAGTATATTTTACTTCGCCTCACTCTACCCGTAAAGCACTGTATCCCCAGCAAGTCGCCGTTCCCCATCGTCGTGTCGGTTTTTTCCTGGCTTCTCCATTCTCTATCTCCCACCTTCCCCACAGATTGAATCCGTCGCGTGCGTCCGTCGTAGAGAAAGAGAGAAGGAGTATGTACGACCAGCAGCACCATAACGATCCGTACAAGAACAGCGGCCAAGTGCCGCCGCCGGGCTACGCCCAACCGGCCTATGGGCAACCGGCCTATGGCCAGCAGGCCTATGCCGCGCAGCCTTACATGGCCGCACCGCAGCCGCCGCAGCACATGTACGGCGGCGACGCGTCGACGCAGGGCGTCGCGGCCATCAAACCGGCCGACACGACGCCAGCGTCCGGCTGTCGCGATCTGCCGTTCGGTATCCTCTTTATCGCCAACGTTGGCGCGATCGTGGCCTGCATGGTGCTCTGGGGATTGGACGCCATCAAGAAGGACGCGGGCATCACGACGTCGTCGCGCACGACGCCGAACTCGAAGAAGGCGTTTCTCACGGCCGACCAGACCCGTAATGTCATTGTCGTGGCGCTCGGCATGGCGCTGCTCGCGGTCGTGCTCGGACTGGCGTCGATCAAGCTCATCACGACGTACGCGCGGTGCATGATCATTTTCACGCTTTGGTTCAACGTGGCGTTTGCGTTTGCGATCGCCGCGTTTGGCTTTATGATTGGCAACATTTTCATGGGCGTGATTGGCGTCATTTTCGCGCTGCTCAGTCTCTGCTATGCGCGTGCCGTCCAGCCCCACATTCCGTTTGCCGTCGCGAACTTGCGCGTCGCGTCCGCCGTGATTTCCAAGCACTGGTCCACGTACCTTGTTTCAATCATGTTTACCTTCGTCCAGATCGCATGGGTCGTGCTCTGGGCGCTCGCGTTCCTGGGCGTCGCCAACAAGCTCAAGCGCGATCCGGCGACGACCGTGACGCTGCGGGAAAACGGCGCGCAGTGCATTGAGAACAGTCAGTGCCAGTCGTTTTCGTGCAAGTTTACGGCCGGAATCGCGGGCAAGCGCTGCGTCAGCTCGGTGACCTCGGGCTTCCAGAACGCATCGCCGACCAACTATGTGGTCTACTTTTTCCTGCTCATTTCGTTCTACTGGGGCATCCAAGTGTTCAAGAACCTTGCGCACACGACGATCGCCGGTACGGTCGCGGCCTTTTGGTACAGCACTGAGTCGGCCGGTGCGACGGGCAAGGCGCTCGTCCGTACCATGACGACGTCGTTTGGCTCGGTCTGCTTTGGTTCGCTGATTGTCGCGATCATCCAGGCGTTGCGCGCGCTCGCTGAGCAATCCCGCCAAGAAGGCAGCTTTCTGGGCTGCATTGCCGAGTGTCTGCTCGGCTGCCTCCAGTCGATCATGGAGTACATTAACCGATGGGCGTTTGTGTACGTCGGCATGTACGGCTACAAGTTCACGCAGGCCGGCAAGGCCGTGTTCCAGCTCTTCCGCGAGCGTGGCTTTGACGCGATCATCAACGACGATCTCATTGGTAATGTGCTGGGCTTTGCAGCGCTTGCTGTGGGTCTCATTTGCGCGGGCATCGGCGCGGCCATTGCCCAGTACACCAAGTTTATCGACTTCAACAACTCGATCTGTACGTGTGTGGAGGGATCGAGCTACGCAAGACTCTCATGTGCTGACGCTTCTTTGTGTGTGTATGTTCATAGATTTCCTGATCATTCTCGGCTTGATTGTCGGCTATGGCGTTGCGGTCACGCCGCTCTCGGTTGTTGACAGTTCGATCGCGACGATCTTTGTGTGCTTTGCCGAGGTGCGTGGACTGCTGTATTCTTATTCGTCTCTGACCCAGGAGGCTAACACTGGATGATCGTTCGTCCGTAGGATCCTGCCGCGTTCGCGGCGTCCCACCCAGACCTGTACCAGCCTCTCGTGGCCGAGTGGCACAACCTCTACCCGGAGATCATGGTGCAGGCTGGCTACTGGCACTAACCGCAGACAGATTCCTCGTCAACCCGCCACGACGAGACAAGCCGTTCGGTTGGTTGGATTGGTTTGGATTTTAAACCTTGCATGACAAATTTCACTCTCTTGTGATCCTGAGATCTCTCTGGTGTCTCTCACCCATACACGAGCGACCCGTCTCGGGTGCCTTAGTTTCTTCTTTTGTTGTATTCGTAGGGTTGTCGTGGCTCTGCTGTCTCCGGTCATGTTCTCGCTTGACTTGCTCTTGAAGAAACGCAGCCATTGCATCTGCAAACCCATCAAAGCGCTGTTCGTGGACGTGCGTTTGCTGTGACAGCAGGCGGTCCGCTCGCGATACCTGACTTTCCAGCCGCGCGATGGCCTCGGCTTTAGACTCCATGTTCACTCGGTGGTGGCTCGCCGCGGCCTCGGCCGAGGCACAAAGTTCCTTCAATCTGTCTTCATACCCGTCCTTCAGTCGACCCATTGTCCGCTCCTGTTCCTCAACGCGCCGCTGGATCTGCTGGCTTTTCTCGGTGGCCTTTGCAGTCTCGTTGTGGGCGTCGCGCAACTGATTCTGTTTGTCCTGGAGTTCCTTGTACTGGCGATCCAAATCCTGCCGAAGACTCTGCATTCGCTCGTCGTTTGTTTGCTGAAGCAATAAATTCTCTTGGCGCAGTCGCACGACCGCGTCCAAATGCTTTTCGACTTCCTTCTCCAAAAAGAGTCGACTCTTCTTGATCTCCTCGACCTGCGCCTCGACGGCCTGCATGGATTTCTGGATTCGCTGCTGCGACTCGGTCTCGTGCTGCCGCGTGAGCTCGTGGACGTGGCGCTCATGAGCTACTCGCTCGTGGACGACGAGCGTTTGCAATTCGTCGTGTTTGTCCTTGAGCGTCAAGAGCGATCTCTTGGCGTCGTCGAGCTGCTCGGTGGTAAACGCCAACTGCGCGCGCAACGACGATTCGCTCAACTCCCACTGCCGGGTCACAGTCGCGAGCTCGGCCTTGTGGGCCGCCTGCACGCTCTGCAGCTTCCGCTCGTAGTCTTTTGTCGCATCCAGCAAGTCCTTCTTGAGCTTTTGGTGTTCTTCGTGTTGCGATCTACGAGATGCATATATAGTATCAGCAGTCTTGCTGGCATCTCAACCCGCGAGCAATACATAGTAATATACCCAGCCGACAGTTCCAGTCGATGCACGTCGCTCTCAAGCTTGTACTTGAGCTCTTCGAGTTGTGCGATCTGCTTGGTCTTTTGGTCGTCGCTCTTTTGATGAAGCGTCTCTGCGTGACTCAGCTTATCTCGCAGCACAGTAGCTTCACGCTCAAGGGCCGCGCGCGCCGTGCGGTACTCTTCAAACTCGACGCGGCGTCGGTTCTCCAGCTCTTCGAGCCGCATTCGAGCCTCATGGGCCTCGGCTCGGGCGTCGATCTCGCGCTGCTGGTACCGGTCGCGGTCGTGCTTGACGCTATCGCTTTCCTTGCGCAATAACTGGATTTGCACCTCACACTCTTCCACTTTTTCCACCTGCAGCGAAAGACCCCCCATAGTGTCAGTAGAGAAATCCGTGGGTGCCGCCTACGAAACACAGCACGAAACAAACCATCTTGGTGTTGTGCCGCTTGGCGATCTGGAGATCGATCTCTAGCGCCTCCTTCTCGCCCAGCACGTGCACGAGCAATTGGTCGCTTTGATGCGCAATCTCTTCCTTCACTGGACTGCGCTGCTGGTTGCGCGGCTCCTCTTGCTGCTGCATTTCGAGCCGTTGCTGGCCCTGGATCGATCGGTTCCTAGTGAGCAAGCGTTCAATCTCTTCGGCGTGCTTGAAGCTGCTGTTATTCCCTGTGATCTCGAGCGTCAGCAGCGCATGGTTGCTCTGCAACGTCTCGACAAACGCCAACACACCGGCGTTACCAATCTCGTTCCAGCGCAAATCCAGCTTGCGTAGTGCGCGGTTGCGTCGCAGCGCCGCCGCGAGTGCCTTGGCACCTTCGGGCCCAATATTGTTGTTGCGCAGATCCAGATCCAGCAGGCGCGTGTCGACTTCCAGCGCGGCCGCCAATGCCTCGACGCCCTCGTCCAGCAGTCCGACATTGTTCCACTCGAGACACAGTGACACGACACTGTGCGGTCCGCGCAGCATGTCGGCCAGCAGCTTGGCGCCGGCGGCTTCGAAGCGGTTGCCACGCAAATCGAGTTGCACGGGCGTCGCGGCGGCGCGGCGCACGGCGTCCACAATGTCGCTGCACTTGTCGTCGCCAAAGTAGGCGTTGCTGAAATCCAGCACGGCGTGGCGCGGCGACGCAACAGATGAGCCATCCGCTGGTAGATGCGTGTGGTTCTCATTGTTGGACGTATCGGCCACGGCGCTGGTCACGACCATGTTCATTCACGGCGATCGTCGAGAAGGATCTGAAATTTTTCATGGAAACGATTCGACGCATTATTAGGCTAGCTCAGCTACAAGGGGGTCTCATCGAAAACGTCCACTCGGCGCTTGACCAGATTGCGCAAAAGTCTCGTCATTGCGGCGTCGCGAAAATGATTCCAACAGGCGCGAGCTGACCACTTTCGCCTAAGTGGTCAGATCTCATGGTTCCCTCAATACGCTCTGTCTGCTGGTTTTGTACCCACGTTGGGTCCCAACTTCAATATGAAGTGTAGCCAACTTAGGTAATTACCAACGTGAATCCAGCTGGGCTGTGTGGGTACGAATCTCACATAGACTGGTGGGAGCTTTGCTTGATTATCCCCGGGCCATTCTCCCATTTCCCTAGTCACGAGTAGTCAATGAAGCCGACCGACGCTACCGACGCCGACACGAGCGCGGCGCCAGTGGCGTACTTGACAATCGACGACTCTTTCGAGTACGACAACACACCGGTCGCTGCGATTCGCACCGAGGCCGAGTCGACGCGCGGCTGCCGCGACTGGGTTTTCGCACTGCTTTTTGTGGCCAACGTTCTCTTCATTGGCGTGGGCACAGTGCGATGGGGACTCGACACGGTCCGCAATGAGAGCGGTCCGTCGCCTTCTCTCTCTGCCCCGCCGGACGCGGCGTTGCCCTCCAACTACGTCTTCTCCACCACGCAAGAGACGCGCAACACCATTGGCGTCGCACTGGGCTTGGCTGCGCTCTCGCTCGTCGTGTCGCTCGTCACGACAATCCTCCTCACCATATACACGCGCACCATGATGCAGCCCGTGGTCTGGACGGCCGTCGCTATTGCTGTCGCGGGGACCATTGCTAGTTGTATCATGATGACTACCTACATCATTGTGGCCGGCGTAGTCGCGAAGCTTCTACTCGGTTTGTGCGCGTTCGCGGTCAGGGAAAACATGGCCCTCGCCGTCGTCAATGTCGGCGTCGCGTCGGCCGCGATCGCGAAGCACGGCTCCATGTACATTGTCGCGACTTTGTTTGCCGTCGCACAGGCCGTTTGGATGGTTCTCTGTCTACTGGTGGTCCTAGGTATCGCCAAGAACGCAATGCGCCAAACAACTACGACTACGACCCTCAAGTCCAATGGCGAACGGTGCAGTCGCGACGCCGAGTGTGACTCCAACTCGTGCCGGTACAGATCCGGCGACCGCCTATCGCTCTCGCACAAGTACTGCGCCGTCTCGTTCGCTGGATTCCAGCACGTCTCGAGCGCCAACTACGCCGCATTCTTCTTTCTGCTCGTATCGCTGTACTGGGGACTTCAAGTGCTTCGCTATCTCTCGGACACGACCGCCATTGGCACTGTCGCGTCGTTCTGGTACGGCTCCGAGTACTCGTTCACGACGGGCAAGTCGCTGCTTCGCAGTCTGACCACGTCGTTCGGCTCGATCTGTTTTGGCTCGCTAATTGGCGCCTTCATGCAGGCACTGCAACTCATACTATCACTGGCTCGTCAGCACTGCAGCGTCACCGCGTGTCTCGCCGAGTGTATACTGGAAAGCCTGAGTGAACTTGTCGAGACTTTCAACCGCTGGGCGTTTGTCTATGTGGCCATGTACGACTGTAAGCTAATCCAGGCCGGCAGGGCCGTGCGCGAGCTCTTTTGCCACCGCAATGTGGGTGTGGTCGTGGACAACGACATGACGTATGTCGTGCTTCTCATTGTGGCCGTCGCGATAAGCTACTTGTGCGCGAGCGTCGGCGCGCTCGTCGCCGTGTACACGGACCTGGCCACATTCAACGGCAACATGTGTGCGTAGTACCGATGTTTGCGTAGTGGCGGTGTCCTCATCTAACCGTCTTGTTTTTTTTATCCTGCAGATTTTTTGTTCATCATGGGGTTCTTTATCGGCGCGGGCATTGCCTTCACGCCGCTCTCGATGCTCGCCTCGGCCATGGCGGCCGTCTTTGTGTGCTACGCAGAGGTACAGTGCACTGTGATATAGTAGACGCATTGAAATTCAGAGGAGAACGCTAAGCTGACATGTTGCGGATCTTTTAGGACCCCGCGGCGTTTCGTGAGACGCATCCGGATGATCTTCATGCACTGCTCACGGAAGAGTGGGGCAAACACTATTGACCATTCATTAGCCTAGTCTACATCGAAAGCTAACTAATGCCAAGGGACAACCAAGTCCCAACGCGGTCAACTCGGCTCGCCCACTCTGACTACAGTTTGTAGCACTTCTAAGCACCAGCTCACCTCCTTGTACCTCTCATACACAGTATATCTGTAAATCCAATGATGCTCTATACACTTTCAATTCAGATCTGAAACAATATAAACTGTCAAAGTCAATATATCAGGGCGGTGCTTAAAAGCGCTACAAACTGTACATGGACAGTCCATCCTCTTCCGTTGAAGCCAGATCCAGATCCTTTGGGCAGACACGACAGATGGCCCTCTCTCAGGCCCACTCTGGTCGAGGCTCCGGATATCCAGAAGATGCGCGTGTGTGTGCTTGTTCCTGCATCATCTTTGCGGGCAGGCCAGATTTTTCGGACGCTGGACATATCTTGCAGGCCCTGGACCGAATGGGTTCCACTGAACCAGTGAACCCAAAAACCCCACAGAGTCTGCGGTGGCAGACGCTCCACGGTGGAGTCCACCAGCCGCGCATGTCTCTCCCAGAAGATCTTGTGGGTTCCCGCTATGGCATCCACCCATCTGGCGGCTGATCCAGGGTGACTTCTGTTCCGACTGAAAGACGCGCCGGACGCTGGACTGGAAATCCGGTGCCTTTATAGTATGAAGGCACCCGATTTCCAGAAGTTCATACTGTACAGGACTTTTGACAAAAGTGGGGGCTTTATGAAATTAATGGACAAAAGAGGAACTTGAGTGACAAACGTGGGGGCCCAAAACAAATCACAGTCACATCTTGTCAATTTCAACACTTTATACCAGTGCACAATCTGGGGGTTGCACCCCCAGACCCCCGCACTTAGATTGATGAATAGAGTCCGTCGGCATGGGTCCGCTCACAGGGTAGCTCGTCGCTGGGCCCGCCTCCGCAAATACCGCGCGGCCCTGCTTCGCGGGCACCCCGCGTGGGTTTGCTACGTCTACGCGACTCGCACCCGCTCGCTCCCGTCAACTAGAAACTCAACCACTATTGCCAGAATGTGTTTTTCCGCCCCCACTTTCCTCAAAAGGCC
>JAADVC010000160.1:0-31704 GCA_023334575.1 Pythium volutum | reverse complement strand
CCCCCCCCCCCTTTATCTCCCCTTCTACCGCCATGGCGCAGACGCACGCGCGCGAGTCCAAGTGGAACCAGCGCCAATTGCGGCTCATGCTCGCGGGCGGCAGCGCCGGCGTCGTCTCCAAGACGGTCGTCGCGCCCTTTGAGCGCGTCAAGATCGTGTGCCAAACGGGCGAATCCGTGGGCATGGTCCAGACCACCAAGGTGCGATCTCCGTCTATTGTAATTGGGGAATCGAGAGCGAGTGTCTCACTATGCCTCGTGTGTGTACAGTCCATTTTCGTCAAGGAGGGCATGGTGGGCTTTTGGCGCGGCAACCTCGCGGCCTGTGTGCGCGTGCTGCCTCACAAGGCCATTCTCTTTGGCTTTTCGGACGTCTATAAAGACCTCTTCCGTAAGCTCGACACGGCTGGCAAGGGCACGCTGCCGCCGTGGGGAGCGTTTGCCGCCGGCTCGCTCTCGGGCTTTACGGCGTCGCTCCTGACGTACCCGCTCGATCTCGTGCGCACGCGGCTCTCCGGCACGATCGGCCGCGACGTGCGGTACAACGGCATTGCGCAGACCTTTGTGCTGACGTTCAAGGAAGAGGGCTTTGTCGCGCTGTTTCGCGGCATTGGGCCCACGCTCGCGGGCAGCATCCCGTACGAAGGCATCAAGTTTGGCTCGTACGATTTGCTCAAGACGCTGCTTCCCGAAGATATCGACCCCAAGGCCTCGTTTGCCGGCAAGCTGATTTGCGGCGGCGGCGCCGGCATGATCGCGACGATCCTCACGTACCCAAACGACACGGTGCGGCGCCGTCTGCAAATGCAGGGCTCGGGCGGCAAGCCGCGCATTTACACGAGCGCGTGGGACTGCTACAAGACGCTCTGGAAGCACGAAGGCTTCACAGTCTACTACCGTGGTTTGCTGCCAACGCTCGTGCGCGCCATGCCCAACATGGGCATCCAATTCGCCTGCTACGACGCGTTCAAGACCATTCTCGTGCCGCCGCAATAGGTTGGAGCGCGCGCCTGACCGTCCTCGACGTTTAGAGGGGACGAGGTGACGCGCTGAGTTTTCATCACTTTCATTCTCCCATTTTAGAGGCTCCCCCGCACACCACCAAGCTCACCAGTAAAAGGTAAATACACTAGAGCAGTGTTTCCCCACAGCGCGCCCCGCATCTCGCTTGTTGAGTCTTAGTCCGTCTCGCCTTCTTCTTCACCGTTTTCTTCTTCCTCATCCTTTCCACTTCGATTCGACGCTCCGCCTTCCTCCACTGTATCCTCACCACCGACCTCGTCATCTGCTGCTACAAGATCCCGCGCGATCTCTTCTTCTTCCTCGGTCAGAATGCCCTTCATGTCTTTGAAATTCTTCTGGAACACTTGCTTCACGACGGCCTCGAGTGCATTCTTCTTGTGCTCCTCGCGCTTCAAATCAATCGCGAACCGCTCCATGAGCGACGGCTTGGCCGCGACCGACGCCAGCAGCCGCTCCTTGTTGCGCTGCACGGCCTCGCGGAACTGCGCGCGCTGGGTTTTGGCCGTTTCCTTGACCCTGCTCGCGTCCGACGTGAGCTCGACAAACTCGCCGGTGTAGTCGCGCTTGCGCTTGCTCTCGCCGTGCTTGACCTGGGCCGTGACGCGTCGCGACGCCTCCTTCAAGCGAAGCTCCCTTCGTTCCTGGTCCTGCTTTTCCTGTTCCTCCTGACGGCGCTGCTGGCGGATCGCCTCTTGGACTTTTTTCATGCGCAGCTCGTCCGATTTGGTGCGCTTCGGGCCGTCCGCGCTGTGGGGCGTCGTCTTCTTGGTGCGCTCTAGTAGCTCGCGCTGCTTCTCCACCTCTCGGTGTCGCGCATGCTCTTCCTGCTTGGCCTGTTTCCGCTTTCGGGCGTCTTTCCGTGCGCGAAGCTCCTCCAGCTCTCGCTCACGGGCCGAGAAAAAGCGCTGCGGCTCGGTGGGCTTGTGGTTGCTCTTCTTGGTGGCCAGGGCCTTATCCCATTGCCTCTGCAAGTGCGTGAAATTGGGCACGGGCTTGGCGCGCAGGAGCTGGCGACGCCGCTCTTCGTCGTCGAACTGTTCCTGCAGTTTGCGACGCGCCTTGACGCTCACGGCCATCGACATGGCGAGCGCCGCGGCCATGCGCGTCGAGTTTGCGGCCGCTGCGGCCGCCTCCAGCGCCGTGGCGTTGGCCTGCTCTTGCTCCTTGGCCAACTGCATCCGCGTCGGCAGCTCGGCCTGCGCCATGAGCTCCTGGGACCGCTTGAGCAGCCGCTCTTTCCTGGCCTGTTCGCGTTCGTCAACATTTGCAAACGAGTCGGTCGTTGCCACATAGGTAGAGACCGGAACGTCTCGTGCGCGTACGCGCTTGGCCGGCGACAGCTCGGCGTATTGGTGCTTTCCCATCAGCTGGAGCTGCTCGCGCTTTTTGCGCTGCGCGTTTTCCTGTCGCTTGAGCAGATTCGCGGGGGGCGTCGCGCGCGCCGCTCGCTCGAGACGGCGTTGAGCCTCACGCTTCTGCTCGTTTTCTTCGGCCTGGGCTTTCTGCTTCTCTTCGTAGAACGCACATGAGCGTCGCAGATCCTCACGGCTCGCACTTCGTGCACGGCTCCGACTATGGCTCTGACTCTCACTACCAGTCCGGGTTCGGCTTTGACAGACTGATTTGCCGCGTGACGATGAGCGAGACTCGCGCTGCAGTTCACCTTCACCGTCGTCATTGTCGCCACTGTCGCGGTCAGTGCGAGAGCGAGCAGACCGCGGACGGCGGTCCACTGGCTCGCGAGACGAAGAAGAAGATCTGTGCTGACTACTCGCAGACCAAGGGCGCGGCTGCTGCGTCGGTCGCTTCGCAAACACTGGTGACTCGCTGCGCTGAATACCCGGAACGCCTGAGCCTCCTCGAGACGAGGACAGCGAGGACGTGGTCGCCCATCGTTGGGACGCGTCAGGTGAGCCTGACGTCACGGGGGAGAGCTCTCCGTCCGTATAATCGAGTGCATCGTCGTAGAGTGGTGGGGATGACGATGATGGCGACATGGGCTCGGGCGGCGGTGGGGCGCTTTCGTCGCCGTCGTTGAGATCCGCAAAAGCCAACTTGGGTGGGCGAGACCGAGCGCCCTTGACGATGGTGTGTTGTCTCAGGGTCGCCTCCAGCGCCTGGGCCTTGCGCTCGGCGTCGTCTTTTTCTCGCTGAAGCTTCTGAATCGCTTCGAGATCTTTTCGTTGCGCCTACAGCAAATACACATCAACAAGGTCAACCGCTTTTATACCTGCCTGCAGAGAACAAGCCAACCCACTTTTTTGCGCTTTTGCAGTTCGCGCAGCACTTCGGCTTCGAACTCGGAGGAGGCCACTGGCATCACCGCGGTCCCTCCACTGCCACTGCAACTGTGGCTTCTATCGTCTTCATCCGACTCGGGCGTCCACTCGTCGCCACCTCCGTGTATCCACTGAGGACTCAATGATGCGCGTCGTTCTTGTCTCGCACTTGTAGAGTCGCTTGGACCTTGGATTGCATCGTACGATGGCGGTCCGTCATCCTCATCATAGGAAGCACGTGTGGGACTCTTGTGGAGCGATCCAGCCCTTGATCTCGTCGGCATTTTGCCGGTGGTGGCCGCACTTGAGGCGTTTGCTCGCGGGCGCCGCTGTTGCTGCAGCTCGCGCTGGATGCGCTCAATCTCTTGGGTCTCGCGTGCCTTTTCTCGTTCGTCCAGCAGCCGATAGCGGCTCCCACGCACGTCCTCTTGCTCAAGTTTCTCACGGCCACGCGCTCTGGTGCTGTCGCCTGCCAATACTTTGGGTGCCGCACAGTTCAACTGTAGCGCCGCATTCGTTGTCGCCGCCTTGGCCGCCGTCTTGCTCACCATTGAGGTTTCTCTCTCAGTATCGTTTTTCTTTTTGCTATCTGTTGCCACCCGCAATCACCATGCTCCTTCTGTATTTGGCTTGACTCGCGCCTGTGATACATTTTTAGACAAGACTAGATCAAGGAGGTCCAATTGGACTCAAGCGAATCCTTCATTTCCGTTGGGAACATTGTGTAGTGATGGATGGAGGTAGCAGGCTACCGCTTCTTCACCAATCGAAAGTCTGGAATACTAGAGCATGCAGTCAAAGCCCATCATTACCTTACAGTTGCTGAAAGGCCCTCTCGGCGTGGCTGAGCGCAGCCTCGAGCGCCGTCCAGATCGTCTCGGGGTCCTCGAGTCCAATGGAGATGCGCACGAGATGGCGGTCGACGCCACACGACTCGACATAGTCGAGCTCAAAGTAATGGGCGAGAATCGCATAGGGACACGCGAGCGTGAAATTGGTGCCCAGACTCGGGCCCTTGGCGATCTTCAGGTGGTCAAAGAACGCGGTCGCGACACTGGCGCCGCCGTGGAGAACGAGTGAAAGCAGCGGACCGTAGTGCGCTGCCTGGCTCTGGTCCTGTCCGGGAGGCGGCGACAAGAAGCAGTGGAATTTCTCAACGTCCAGGTTCAGCTGTGGGTAGTACAGCGACTTGACGAGCGCGTGCTTTTGCAGACGCTCTACGAGCAGACTGGCCGACGCGTTCACGCGCGCGAGTCGCTCTTCCAAGTCGGCCGACGCCTCACACAGCACGCGGGCGTCGCTGTCCACGAGGAACGTGTCGTCGGTCGACGTGAGGTGCTCGTGGAATGTGGCGTACGCTGCACTCTGTGGGTTCAGCACTAGACTACCGGCCATGACGTTGCACGTGCCGCTAAAAATCTTGGCGAGACTCGTGAGCACGAGATCCGCGGCGCCATACTTCATGGGGTTCACGTTGTACGAACCAACCGTGTCGTCCACGGCGAGGTACGTGCCGTGGGCATGCGCGAGTGTCGCGAGCCGCTCCAAGTCGGGCGTCGACAGCAGTGGATTGCCCGGAAACTCGGTAAAGATCGCAAGAATCTTTTCCGTCTTGAGCAGCTCCTCGACTTGCTGCAGTTGGTCCTCGCCCGAGACGGGGAAGAAATGCACACCCCCGGGACACCACTGCGTACGCTGCAGCATCTTGAGCGTGTCGAGGTACGGGAACCCAAAGAGAATGGCCTTGGCGTCCTTGTTGAAATGGGTCAGCAAACGCAGCGCCGCAAAGATGGCGCCCATGCCGGTCGGGTACATAAACACATTTTGGGCCGTCTCGTCGGCACGGTCCGCACCAAAATACAGACCCGCGACGCGCTTCCGCAGTGCCCCATGGGCCGGTGTATCGCGCAGCTGGGGGTTCTCGCCACTCTCGCTGGTCGCGAGCAGTTCGAGCACTCGCTGCGCGTGGCGCGACGAGATGATCTCGCCCGTGTGCTGCCAAAAGCGGTTCGCAGTCCGCGTAAACGTGTCGGCAAACACAACGACCCAGACAAGTCCATTGGCGACGCTGTGGGCAGCCACATGTTGCTTGTCGGCCGGCGCAGCGTCGTCTTGTGTCGAGAGGAATGCGACGAGCCGCGCTGCCGTCGGCTGCGTGGGCAGCGCCATGAGATCCCACGCGCCATTCTCGCGCACTGGCAGTTGCTGAAACGGCGCAAAGCTCTGCTTGAGATGCGCTTCGAGCTTGCGCACGAGCGGATGGCGGAAGAAGCGCGGGTAGCCGCAGGCCATGGCCGCGATCACGGCCGGCCGCGCTTCCTCGTAGCCGACATTGTCGTCCCACGTGGGCATGCTGACCGAGAGCGCGTGCGCATCAGCCGGGGGCAGCGACACGCCCAGCGGCAGCGGCAGCTGCTGGCCTAGCGCTTCGGCCTCTGCGATGCTGCGCGCCGCCGACGCCATGGTCTCCTGGGTACGAAGAGAGAAATGACGAAGTGCGGCAGGAGACGACGATTGGCGAATGTGATCCCCTTGAGAGAATTGCGCAACGTTTCCACGGGTACCGTATTCGTGGTACACAGTACCAGACATATGGTACTGGTATCGGCCAGGGAAGGTTCATGTGGCGCGCAAGGAAAATCACCATCAAGTGCAACATGCATGAAGGACGGTCGGCGCGACGATTGCTTGCGGGACGCCGTCTCTGCGCCACGGCAGCATGCGGCGGCAAGATGTCGCGCGTCCGCTAATCAAAACGGCGCACGTCACCGTTTTATTTCTCCCTCTCTCTCTCTCTCTTCGCCAAGGTTATTTTTGCGTTCGGTAGGCCGAGGCCGAGTGTTTTTGTCGGCTCGCCATTCCGCACGCGCCCGCCATGGACCTCGCGACGCTTTGGACCCATGAATGCACACGAGTGGGCACGGCCCACGGTGGGCCGTTGCTGGACGGAGACGAGAACCATGCAGACGGGCGACGCCCGACACTCAAGCGCCAGTCCAGCAACTCGACGCTCGCGTCGTCCACACCCGCGTCAGCGACTGCGGCGGCACCCACGGCTGCCACCATGAAGAAGAAGGTGCCAATGGCCGTGCAGCGCGAGTCGATCTACAAGAAACTGGTCGAAGAGAGCGCGCTGCCACTGGCGGCCGCGCACGCCGTGCGGTCCCATGTTGAAGCGAACGAGTTTGCGATCGAGTACGCCGACCGCGCGCCCCGGCGGTTCGTGCAGCAGCCGCAGCCGCAATCCCACCACACCGTAGACGCCACTGGCAGCCTAGCGGGAAGTGAGCTCCTAACGACTGTCGCGGACCCCTCGTCCATGACAAAACTGTCCAAGCGTACGAGCCGCAATTCGCTGCAGCCGGTCGTAGCCTCTATCACTACAGCACCTAAAGTGACGCCGTTGGTCGCGGCCGCGGCGACTGGCTTCCCGCGCCGCAATCCGAGAAAGCGCGGCGGCAACGGCAGCGGCCTCGAGCTAGCGACCCACGCGTTCCGACCGTACGTCGGCGACATGTTTGGGACGCGTGGCGACTACGTCGAGGGCATGCTCTACATGTCGCGCATGAAGCACAGCCACCAGCTCACGTTTGGCCACGACGGCGCCATGTCCGAGTTTGCACCGGCGGGCCGCGGCGGCGTGTTGAAAGACGCCGTGGCCGACGCGTTCTCGGCGGCTGTCGCGGCGGCCGCGGCGGGCAACCTTACCATAACTGCTGGGGGTAACGCAGGCCAGGGTGCGCCTGCAAAGGTAGGCTCACTGTCGTCGTCGCCTTTGGTAGGGAACAGCAGCAACAACAACAACCACAACAGCTCCGCGTCGGCGGCAGCGGCATTGCTTTCCGAGATTTCTCCAGAAGAGATCCTCCAGCTTCGCCTGCGGCAGCGGTGTTCGCTCACGCTGAGCAACTGGAGCTCGAACCCAGAGAACGCGCGACTCATGGTTGACGAGAACGTGGTCGAAGCACTCATTTTGCTGTGCAAGGCCAGCGATGGCGACCGCGTGACCAAACTGCAATGCGTCACGACGCTGATGAACCTGAGTCATGTGGACGCCTTGCGAAGCGAACTCGTGCAGCAGGGCGCGGTCAAGACGCTCGTCGAGATCACCAACGACACGGAAGACGACAAGACTCTGCGTACGGCCTGTGCGGTGACACTGTGCAATCTGTGCTGCTGCATGGAAGGTGAGGAAGAGATCGTGGTCGAGGACGGGGCCGTGAGCGCGCTGTCTCTGCTGGTTAACGAACACCCCAAGACTGCAGCGATCTGCTTGGGCGCATTGTTCAATCTGACATGCGTGAAGGAGCCGTACCACAAGATTGAGAGCGTGCTTAAAGTGTTTGCCACGTTGGCGACCTCGACGGCTCCGTCCTCTTCCTCTGTCTCTGGTAGTGCCGAGCGGGATGAGATCATCGCCAAGGCCATCTGCAACCTGTCCAATTTCAAGCGCGTACGCCTGCGACTCATGGAGGAAGGTATTGTGTCGGCGCTGTCCAACTTGATCCACCCGAACTACGCTTCCATCCAACAGCTACTCGCATACGTGTTTCTCAACCTATCGGCCATGCGCGCGTGTCGCAGTGAACTCGTCGCCAAGGGCTGCCTGGGCGCGCTGATCACGCTGACGGGTGCCACGTCGGCCCACGACGGAGAAACCAAGTGTCTGATCGCGCTATCGCTATGGAACCTGAGCAAGGAGCCCGGCAATCGACTGCGCATGGTATTTGAAGGCTTTCTGCTGCTGGTGAACGAGCTCTCTCGCGGCGGCACACCAACGGACGGAAACACTGAAGCCGTGCGCGCCGTGTGTGCACGCACCGTGTACAACGTGTCGTGCAGCGAAGAGACGCGTCTCAAACTCGTGGAACGCGATGCCGTGAATGTTCTGTCCACGCTTGCTCAGCGGTGCGTCGGCGACGAAGGCAAGAAGATGTGTACGCTCTCGTTGTGCAACTTGCTCAGTGTGCAGCAGGCTGCCGCTGACATTGTCACGGCTGGCGCGATCACGTCGCTCATTGAATTGAGCATGGTGGGTGTGCCGCACCAAACGCTCGAGACACGCCACCTGTTCTCCAAGGCCCTGTACGGACTCTGTGAGATGGCGACGACGCGTGCCGCGGTCGTTCAAGCTGGCATCATTCCCGCGATCATCCATCTGAGTTCGATCTCGCTCCCTTCTTCCCATGCCAAGGGAGTTGTCGGTGCCCGCCAAGCCGGTTTGCTGAGCGAGATTCGAGCACGGTGCACGGCGGCGCTGGCATGTCTCGCTGGAGACGACGCGCTTGCCTCGATGGTGTGCACTCCCGATGTTGCGCGCTGTGTGGTCCAGATTCTCGAGCAGGAACGCTCCAACGTCGCGATTGAGCGGCACTGCTGCGCGTGTCTGAGTCTGCTGTGTCGAAACGAGCAATGCGCGCTGTTTGTCGCCGACGAAGGTGCGCTCGAAGCCGTGCTGTCGACGTGCCTCGAGTCGCAAGACATGGAAACCAAAGCGTCGTGCTGCCATGTGCTCGCTAGCATGTCTTGCCACCGCAGCTGCTGCATGGCACTCGTCAACATGGGCGCCTTGCCCGTCTTAGCGACACTTGCAAAGACAGGCATGTCCAAAGGTCCGGGATCGATGGTCCAACGCTGTTGTGCGATCACACTCGCTAATCTCTCGGCCGAGAAAGAGACCCGCACCATCCTCGTCACTTCCGGTATCGTCGCACTTCTCTCACTGCTAAGCAACTCGTACAGCGAAGACAGCCAGCGGGACTGTGCTCGCGTGCTATGCAATTTGTCCACCGTCCAAGGCCACGAAGCAGCGCTCGTGCAGGAAGGCGCGTTGGGGGTTCTCATGATGATTAGCATGGTGCGCGCGCTGCAGCCAGCGACCAAGGAGACGTGTGTCCGGGCGTTTGCGAATCTATTGACGGCTGGAACCGTTCGACCAATGATCAAAGAAGGGATAGTCAAAGTGCTCCCTGTCTTTGCCGGTCTTGCTGCCGCGACACTGGGGAGAACCGGCGTCGGTGACGCGACCTTGGCGTCGTCTGTCATCGAAACGGTCAGCGTGATATTTGGCAAACTGTTGCGATACGATGAGGGTCGTCAAGCACTTCAGTTGGAGAGCACGGCTTTCCGTGCACTTGTTTCTCTACGTCCTCATCGAGAAGAAGAGGAAGAAAGCAGCCTGTACGAGAGCCTTCTTGGCGAGATCATGTACTACGACGAGCTCCGAGAGAATAGTGTCGATGCCGGCATCGTGGAGGCTTTGCATCAACTGGCGACTCAGCGGCTGACTCACGGAAGATCCGTGTCACGGATCGCGCTCATGTTGTTTGCACTCGCAAAGCATGATGAAACCAGGCAAGCAGCTGCGTCCGCGAGCAGTCTGGTGACGCTGGGAGCGTTCCTAGTGAATGACGCTCCATCGCTTTGGAGTGATAAAGCGACCATTGTCTACAGCGTGTCCGCCGTCTGCCATCTGGCGTGGCATGACGCCACGCGGATACAGCTGAGTCCTCACGAAATTACTCGGCCTCTCACAAAATTGCTGCGCTCAGCAGTCGACGGCGGTGACGCCGCGCCCTCCGAGTCAACCATTGCTACGTGCCTACTCACGCTGTGCAGCGTTTCCGATAGCAGCGACCACATGAGCGCCATGCTGCACGAAGACATCATGACCCACCTTCTCCATCTGATAGATCTCGAGTCGCTAGACACCAAGGCGCTTCTCCCGCTCGTGTGCATCCTGTTCCGTCAGCTGAGTCACGTACCAGCATTTGAGACATTGCTCACAAAAAACGCCCCGCAATCGGCCATCGCCATTAAACTTTTCTGTTCACTGGCAAATCGTGCCGCAGCCAAGGACGATCGCCACGCAGCGCTCGACTGTGCCGACATGCTGTGCAGTATCACATTCCTTCAACCGACAAGCAGCCACCATTCGAGTAGCAACAGCCAACCAGTGGCGTTCGTGCGACGCCAGTCTCAGCCGCAGCTTGCGCTTCGTGGTGCGATGACGGCGGCATCTTCCATCCCGCCTGCAGCACTGATATCACAAGAAGTGCTCGAAGCAATCTGTGCGCTCGTGCGCAATGAATCGCATCAATGGGCTGAAACGCGGTGGCGTTGCATGGCAGCGCTGTACGCGTTCTCGTGTATCTCCGACTATCGACACACGCTGGTGCGGCTTGGGTGTTCGCGTCTTCTCGTCCATGAAGCTGGTCGAGCGGTCGGGTCTGCCTTACCCGTTGAGGTCGAGCTAGCAACGCTGCGGTGCTGTGCGGGTGCGTTATGCAATCTCACGATCGTGTCTGGCATCAACGCCAACGTCAATGCTCAAACGATGATCGAAGAAGACGCCGTCCCGGCGCTAATCCATCTAGCGACACGAGAGAACGACGAGGTTCGCGAATACTGCACGCTCGCGCTCTCGAATCTATCCACTCAGTCTCCGAAAGTGGAATCCGGCGCCGTCTCGGCGCTGCTGAGTCTGTCGGTACAGGTCGGCAGTGCTGCGTTGGGCGATATGAACTCTCAAGTGGGGGTCGCACGGCCACCATTGGTTGTAGATGCGAGATACAAAGAGCTCTCGTCACTGCCGGACCATACTTTGCAGTTGGACCTTCAGGTCGAAGTGTTGAGTCGGAAATACGAAGCTGCGCAGGGCCACGCGAGCAAGCCGCCGCCGCCCCAAGTTCCGATGTTGTCCTCCGATCTGTCGATGGTCGGCGGACTTGGTCGGAAACCGTTAACATCCCACGCAAGCTCGAGTGGTGATGGTTCCGACGCCACCGTGAATCACAATGAAGCTGTGTTTCGGCGGCAAAGAAGCTCGTCGATTGGTGGTGTGATGGGCATCTCGCCGGTGACAACGCCCATGTCAGGAAGCAGCAGCAGCCGAAGCAGTAGTCGAGGAGCTGCTGGCGATGGAGACATGCGCGGCTGGCAGACCTTGTCGTTCCCAAAGATCGATCCGGTCGAAAGCCGCGCACTGAACATGGACATGGACGACTCTGGCGACCCAGCTGATACTGATGACGGTCCTACGAGTGCGGCAAGCGGAGTCCACGCTGCGTTGACTGACTCGCGTGGTGGCGATTCGGCTCAGCTAGACGACGCAAGGACAGATTCCGCCAACGATACGCGGTCGGAAAGTGACGATTTTTTTTTAAAGGCTTCTAAAGCCAAAGTTATCGGTGGCTCCCACTCGCTCTCTCCACTCACCCAAGTCGTGGTTCGTAAATCGCAGACGTCCCGTGCAATCGGTAAACTCAAGACTATGAGGGCTCCTGGTGGTGTCCGCAGCGGCGCCGCGTCGTCGGCGTCGTCGCTGCCGTTGGCGACAGTAGAAGAAGTCCAAGAGACCAATAGCTTGCTCCTCAGCTCCAGCAGTCGGCGTCTTCCTCTCGCACAGCCTCCAACACCAAAGGTCAGCTCCCTACACAAGATGGGAACACCCAAGTCGCTTTCGCTAGGCCAAAGGCTGACTCCGAGCCCAGTCATCTCCCCGCTGAACATTGCTGATGCGACAGTTTCGAGCGAGCCTTCCTCAGCCATTGCAGCAGCAGCCGCCGCTGCCTCGCTCTACGCTGTCGCCCCATCAGCATCAACCAATTCTAGACCGATTGGTGATGCCACCACTCGAAAAGCCAAGCCAAAGCCAACCAAGTCGAAACGCTCGACAGAACTAGTAGTTAAAGAAGAGACCACCTCTCATCCGCGTGCTCCTGTGGTCACCGCGATCCAAGACGTCCAGGCGCAGGTCAAACTCCTCGGGCTCTGGAACTGACGAAGGTGTGTGCTACGATGGTAATGTAACGCAAGTCTATTTCATTCTGCTCGCTAGCTAGAAGTAATCGTCGAACGAGTCGTCGTCGGGATGGTGCGAGGCGCCACTGCGGAAATGGTGGTGGTGGTCCCGACGGTCGCCGTGGTGGTCACCGTTGTATCCTCCTCCTCCTCCATGCGTGGACGCTGCGGTCGGCATCAACGAGTACGGGAACGACGACGCCGCGTGGGTAGGAAGCGGGAACGGTGTGCTGTCAAACTCTCGTGGGTGGGCGTCGCCTCGCTGGCGGTGGTGGCGGTGCGACTCACTCGCGCGCCGTGGGTCGTGCACGGGCGAAGTCTTCAAGTTCGTGAGCAGTTCCTCCCCCGCACGCGTGCCGTAGTCGTCAGTCGGCTGGAGATTGTGGAACGACGACGAGTGGAAACTGGATGATGACGGCTCTCCTCTGCTCTCTTCACGGCCCTTGCCAAAGGCGGCGTCGAAGGGAGCAGAGACGGTCGCGACGGACGCGTGGTGGTGGGGCTCGTATCGCCTCGACCGATCCAATGGCGTTGGCTCTGTCGGCTGTGGCTTTGGCGGCAGTCTCAGTTGCAATTCGGTCGCGAGCAGCTCCAGCACGTCGATGGGGTCGCGCAGCTCGGCGTGGATCGCCTGCTCCAGCGCGAGACGCGCGTCGTCGAGCGAGAATTGTGCCACTGTGCGGCGCGGCGGCTGTCTGTGCTTGCTGCACGCGAGCACGGCAACGCCCGACGCCACGGCCGCAAGTACGTCGGGCGACGCGTGGGGCGGCACGGGCGCCTGCTCGAGCGCGCGTAGCAAGAGCTGCGTCTCCTGGGACGTGAGCGTCACGACGCAGTCAATAGCGTCCGCTTCGTTGCCTTGGTCGCCTTGGTTGCCTTGGTCGCCTTGATAGGCTTTGTAGGTGGCTTGGTGGGCGACCTGCTTGTGGCGACTCAGGTGCATTAGGACGTGCTGGCCCGACTCGATCCGTGAGACGTCGTGGCAGAGCTTGTGGAACCGCTCGCGCGCGTCCCGCGGCGTCTTGCCCGGCACGCGGGTCGCAATCTTTGCCCACGGGAACGCCACGCGCACGGGAATGTGGGTCGCGAGCTCGTCTTCGAGCTGTGCGTCCTCGCGCCGCGTCCAGCGCGCGTCCAATTGCTGCCGCGCGAGGTGCTCTTTGCGACGCTGCGTGTTGATTGTCTGCAGCTGCGTATAGTAGCGGTTCGCGTGGGCCTTGACGTCCGTGACGGACCGCGTCGCGACGGCCGCGGCGATCGCGTGCCACGCCGCAAACACGCTCGTCGACTGCCCACAGCCGTACGTCTCGAGCGCCTGCAGAAACCGCTCGTGCTCGTCCGCAGTCCACGGGCCGCTGTGCTTGTTCACGCCAGTGGAGTGGCCGCCACGAGGGGCGGTAGTGCGACGGCTGCGGTCGTCGGTGAGATGGTGGAAGCGAAAGACGGGGCTGTCGACCCCCACGGCGGCGGTCGCGTGGAGACTGCGGACCGGCGCCGGCGACGCGCGCGCAGACGGAGGCATCACGAGTTGAAAGGGGCGGTCGCGAGGTGCAGGCTTGAAATCAAAGTGGCGGAGGGAGCTAACCACCCGCAGCAGCCAGCAACAGCCAGCGTCGAGTCGCGGGGACGGACCGATCTGGAAACGGACGCCGGCCGCTGGTGCCAGCACTGTTCCCGTACTATACAAGACAGGAGCGCGAAGAAAACGGCAAACAAAAAGGCAGAAAACGCCTGTTGGTTTCCTAACGCACAGGTCTTGCTAGCACGCATTTCGCGCGGAGGGACGGCCGTTGCGCAACCGCTTTCGATCCAGAGAAAAACCACCATGCGCCGTTTCAAGATCATCCACCCGGCTGAGATCTCCCAAAGTTTCCACAAACGGTAATTTACGAAGTTTGCAAACACCCACACACACACTCTTGAAATGTAGCCATATCTACATCCTAGCCTAAGCTAATTCCGCAATGCGCACATGTGCTTAAAACTTGCGGTACGTGCGCGGCGCCTTGACGCGACTCCACTGCTGCTCGTGCGTGGTCCAGTGGGTCCATCCGAGCAGCGCGTACGACGCCTGGAGCGCGGCTGTGAGCGTGTCGTCACTCAGGATCTTGTCCTTTTCGGCGGCGTCCAGGTCCGCGACCTTGCGGAGCCGCTGGAGCGAGAGCCCCGTGGCGCCGTGGCGCGCGTCCTCGAGCAGCGCGACCTGCACAAACTTGGGCGTCTCGACGTCGGCCCATTTCTGGAGCGCCGCCAGCGCCTCAGCAAACGCGTCCCACTGCGCACTGTCGCCCAGCGCACGCGCCTTGCGCGCCAGCGCGTCCACGAGAATCTCCTTCTCGGCGTCTTTTTCCTTTTGGAACTTCTTGTGGACGTGCGGTTCGTCGCCGGGCACAGCACGCGTGCCAAAGAACTTGGCGAGCGCGTCCTGGTCAATCTTGTCCAGCACCGCGTCCGCGGCCGCGACCACGTCCGTGAGCTGCGTCGCGCGGTCCTTTTCAGTGTCGACGTGGTGCAGCTTGGCCTGCGCAATGGGCAAATGCGTCGGAAATTGCGTCGTGAGCTTTGTGTGGGCCGCCGCAAACTCGGGTTTGCCCGCGAGCTTGGTGAGTCGCGCGAGCAGCAAGTCGCGCACGGCCTCGTCGGCCTGCGCTTGCTCGTCGCGCTCGTCCTTGGGCGCCTCGGGCTCGGGGTCCTTGGCGGGCGTCGCTGCCGGTGCGATCACGTACGAGATGGGGAACCCACTGGGGCGGCGGCCGGCGCCCTTGACGTTGCCATTCTTCTTACCAAAGTGGATCGTGCCCGAGAGCACATCGCCGGGGGCGTGGCCCGACGGGAGCTTGTCGGCCGCTGGCTCGCCCACAAACACGGCGAGGTGCTTGCGCACCTGGAGCGTCGTCTCAGTGATGGCCTTGCGGCCGAGCGCAACGTCGTCCTGGTGGCCAAAGACCGAGGCCGAGATCTCCTTGATACTGTAATCGAGGAACAGCACCATCTGCTTGAGCTTTTCGAGCTTGCTGAGCTCTTCGTGGCGCACCTGGGTCTTGATAGTGTAGGTGCCCTTCTTGGCCAGCGCAATGGCGTCGCCGTAGGCGTCCGACGTGCCCATGTACTGCTTCTTGTCATCAAAGACCATGGACAATTGCGACTCGAACGGCGACTCGTACAGTCGACCCGTGAGCAGCGGCAGCCGCGGCGTCACCTTTTGGCCATTCTCCTTGGTCGTGAACGAGTACGTGAGCTCGAGCGCATAGATCTGGCGCTCGTCCGGGAGCATGTCGCGCTGCGAACTGAGCGGCGTGATCTCGGCCGACTTGGGGCGGAGCCGCTGCGAGTAGGTCGAAAAGCTCACTTGCGGCGCGAGCGTCTCCTTTTGAATGTCGCTCCACAGCAGCACCTTGTGGGACTCTTCGCCGCCGGCAAACGCCAGTCGCTGCTGGTCGGGCACGACGCCGTGGAAACGGATCTCGACTTGGACGCGCGAGTCGCCAAGCGAGTTCCAAAACTGCGCGAGACAAAACTCGGCCGTGAGCCCGCCCAGCAGATCAAGGCTGTAGCACACTTCGTCGCCAGGACGCAGAAAAAAGGCCTTTTGAAACTGCGACTTCGACTGACGCACAAACGGCTCAAACTGCATGACGTGCAACATAAAGAGCTTGCCGGCGGCGTTGGAATCGTTCTCCCGGTCGCCGTCGACGCCATTGGCGCGCGAAATGATGACGTCGGCCCAGGTCGCATGGCTGGGCGGCGTGAAAAAGCGGCGCGAGATCTGGCCGGGCAGCATGGCCTTGCTGTACGCCACGACGGGCGACGCCACGACCTCGGGCTTGATGACCGACACGGGGATCGTAAACACGGGGCCGCGCGACTCGTGGCGCGCGTCGTACGCGACAATCTCGCAAAAGTGCTCGCCGGGTGCGAGATGCTTGGTGTTGACCAGCACCTTGAAGCCGCGTCCGTCGTGCATGAGCGCGACGCTGCGGCCCACGTCGACCCACCGCGCGGTCGGCGCGAGCCGCACGTGGAGCTCAAACTGGACCTTGTCCTCGGGGGCCGTGCGCTTGTGGAAAATGGGCTTGACCGACACGTTCACTTCGGTCGTGTCGTGCGCAAAGTCGGCCGCGTCCCGCAAAAAGACGCCGCGCGCCTTGGCAAAACCGCCGCACGCCGCCGAGACTTCATAGTACAGGGGGTGCTGGTGCGAGCCTTCAAACGTGTTGCCCTGCTTCTCCAAGTACTCGAACGCGGGCAGCACCTGGATGAGGCCCTTGCCCTGCGCGTACACTTCGACGTTTGGGAGCACCTTGGCCGTGAGCTCGAGCGCGCGGCGGATCGAGTACGGCGTGTAGGCAATGCCCCTGGCCTTGAGCGCGCTAATGAGCAGCGCAATGTTGCCGGCGCAGTTGGGCGACGACATGGACGTGCCGTTCATGAGCTGCTTCTTGTTGAGCGTCCAGTTGGGCACGGCCGTGATCGCTGCGCCGGGCGCCGTCACGTTGACGCCGACGTCGCCATCAAACGTGAGTCCGCGCGACGACCACGTGTAGGCAATGCCCGCGAGATCGTTGGGCCGCATAATGTACTCGGCCTCCATCATTTGCGGCGACACGTAGGCGCCGACGCTCAGCAAGTGGGACGTCGTGCCGCCCGGCGAGCCGACCGTGCCCAGCGCCGGGCCGTTGTTGCCGGCGCTGCACACAAACGTGATCTTGTGCTCGTCCACGAGCTCCTTGAGGAGCTCGACGATGCGGCCCGTGTTGTGCTCGGACGCGTACTCGCCGTACGACATGTTGACGACGTCGCACTTGGCCTGGATCATGGCCAGGATCGCGCGGCTCAGCGCCGGCGTCGTCTCCATGCTGCCGAGCCGCGAGTCGCCAATCTTGACCGAGATGATCTGCGCGCCCGGCGCGACGCCGTTGCATTCCGGTTGGTCCGGGTGGTGCGCCGCGACAATGCCCGCGACGTGCGTGCCGTGGGCGCCCGCGTCGCTCACAATGCTGAGCGTGTTGCCGTCGTCGTAAATGTTGAGCGCGTAGTTGAACTGCGACTCGACCGAGAACGTCGCGTGCTCGCGCTCGACGCGGTAGTTGGTCAGCGCGTGGACGCCGCTGAAATCGCCCGACTCGTTGGCGTCCAGCGCGGCGCGCCAGTGCGTGCCATCGAAAAACACGACCGCGTCGTAGATCGGCCCGGCGTCGCTGTAGCTCGTGGCGAGCTCCTCGAGCTGCGCGGCGCGCGCGTGGAGATCTTTCTTGGCGCGCAACGCCGTGGCGTCGTTGGTCGTGGCGGCATTGGCCTTGGCCCACGCCGCGAGCTGCTGCTGGACGGCGTTCACGGCCTCGCGCTGCTGGACGTCAAACTTCTCTTTGCGCTCCTTCTTGATTCGGTCCACGAGCAGCCGCGGGAAAATGTCAAAGGCCACGACCGTGCCGACGTGGTACTTGGCGTCGGCGCTGGGCGACCACTGCGCATTGAGCGTGAGCGTCTTGCCGCTCGGCAGCGTGAGCTTGCCGTCCGTGGCCTCGAGCACGAGCGACGTGTCGACGTCGCCCGAGCCCGTGGCGTCGATAATGTCGACAATCTTGGGCCGCCCGTCCGACGTCGTCTGCAGGCCGATCGCGCCCGGGTCGACACCCGTGTCAAAGACCGCGACGACCGTGTTGCGGCCGTCAAACTCGGGGTGGCGCGCGAGGAACGCGTCGGCGAGCGTCTCCTCCTTGGGCAGGAGCCCCGCCGTGGGGAAGGACTTGCTCATGGTTCGTAGAATCAGTAAGGAAAGCTTGAGAAGGGGGAGGAGAGCTGGAGGAAGCCGGAGGGACGAAGACGACGCCAATCCGGAAGTGAGCGAGGAGGTCAACAGAACGGCGCACGAGAAGATCAGCATCCCGACTAAGTACGAAACTATCCACATCTCATATAGCAAAACACGGTGGGTTTTGATTCAGAGTTGAAGTATCATCACACCATGTTTTGAAAATGAGCTCTTCGAATGTCTCCTGTTAAGTGCGATCCATCCGCTTGACAACGTTCTTTTTCTTTTTGACGAAGGTGGGACCTTGGCCGTCTGATACTCCCTGTCATGAAAGGGGCCGCTCGTCCGCGTGTCGCCATCAGTGCTGTGTGTGTGTGTGAGTGGAGGCGTCTCGCTTCTGCGCCGCTCTACCTGTAGACGATATGTGGCCACGTCACGCGCGCTGATTGGCGCCACGCGTTGACCCGCTGGCTGTAGAGGAGTCCTCTACAGTCTCAGTTTGAAGAACGGAGCGATTGCGTCGACGACGAGGGCGACGCGTTCGTCCACAGCATCCGAGCGATGGCACATCACGTCGCCACGTCCGTCCGTCCGTCCGTCCGCAAGTCAGAGACTCAGGAAGAAGACCCAAATGGGTTTTACCCTTCTTGATCTGGGATCGCGCACAGCACCCACCATGAGCGTATTTCAAAACCAAAATAGCGTTAACGCCAGGGGCTCACCACTTGGAGCGGAATGGCTCGCTGTTCCCCCGTGCCGGGAAGGTGACGAGCATTTCTCATTGGCTTGGTGATGGCATTCAGCGCGTACGCGACGTCGCTCCGCGGCGAGCGCCCGTCGCCGGACCGCGCCCTGGACGACGGCGTGCCGTTCTTTGTGCCGCAGCTCTCCAAGGTCAAGACTAACGTCATGTGCCAGTCCAACAACCAGCACCTGCTCTTCTGCTTTGAAAAGCAGTCGGGCGGCGGCACCGCCAGTGGCGCCGACGGCGACCACGCGGCCGCGACGCTCGCGAGCGCGTCGTACCGCAAGCAGGGCAACCACGATCTCTACAGCGCCGACAATCTGCTCAAGCGGCAGCGCCTGCAAGACGACCCGCTGGTCGGCGCGGCCCTCGGGCAGTTCTGGGACACGTTCCCACACATTCGCCAGGGCGCGCAGAGCCTCGAGACGCGCGACTATGTGGACGTGTTTATGAAATTCTACAAGGCGCTGGTCGCGCCGAGCGAGTTTTCCATGGCCGAGGCCAAGCGCATTGTCGAGCGCGACTGGGAAAGGGACATTGGCGCCTGGGCCGCCGACACGATGACGCGCGCGCTGTTTGTCCGCGCGCTCTTTGAAGTGGCCGACATTTGGACCGTGGGCATTGGCGCCGACGTGTACGCGTCGTTTCTCCAGAAGCTCTACGACCGCGTGACCATGAAGGTGTACGACAAGGACAAGTGCGTCTGGCTCACAGTGTTTGCCGACATTGACAAGATCCGGCCGTTTGCCACGGAGCCGACCAAGGCCGCCGATGCAACTACAACGAATCAGGATCTAGACGCGTCATCTGGGACTGTGGACGCGACTCCTACAGCCTCCCTAGTCAAGCCGTCCAAGCCGCCGCTCCTCAAAAAGAAGATGCTGTCCGTGCCCAGCGGACTCGGCTCGCCGACCAAGACGAGCTCCGTCGCGATGCTGACGTCGGCCGACCACGTGGGCGGCTCACTGCGTCGGCTGCCCGATCTCCAGGCCGTCGCCAGTGAGGCCGTGCGGACCGTGGGGGCCTACCACCAGGGCATCGCGGGTCGCGGTGCGTCGCGGTCTCAGCTCTCGCAACCGCCGGACGCCGCATCCAGTCGAGGCGACGAGAGTACGAGTAATGGTAGTGGAGGCGATGGACCGCCCGTAACGAAAGCGGCCCTGCAGTCTGCCGCCAGCACGCGGCTGTCGACCACGCCCAAGAAGACAGCGCAGCAGAGCTCGTCGGCGCGAAGAGACGCCGCCGCGACCGCCACGCTGGGGCGTCGAAAAGAGGACGACGCCGAGCCGGCGCAGGCGGCGTCTTCCGCGGCTGTATCGCCCCCAGACGTGCCGCCACAGCAAGTGCGGTTCACGATGCCCAGCATCTACCTCAGTCCCGAAATCACGCCAGCCCACAGCAGTGAAAAGGCCGCGCGACGCCGCATCCGCGAGAGCATGAAGCTCGCGCAGCGTCTGCGACGAATCACCTTTTAGAGAAAAAGAGACAAAGGGATATTATTTTCTATTCTAGCCTCGTTTCTTGAGCGCGCGGTCCTTGCGGTGGTGGTTGCCGACTTTGGCCTTGTTCTTGGCGTCGCGCTGGCGCTGGCGCTGCACGTTTTGCTCCGACTGCAGACCAGCGGCTGGTGCACCGTCAGCGTTGCCGTTGGCGTTGGCGCTGGCGCCACAGTGCCGAGGGGGTCCGCGTGCTCCTCCACGCGGGGCGTTGGTTTGTCCTCCGGCCTGCGGCTTCCACTCTCCCCGCGCAGGCCCACGCGCCCAGGGGCTGGAGCCTTGTTGCTTCGACTCGTCCTCCTCCTCGTCTTCGTTGCCCTCTTCCTGGTCCACGTCCACGGCGCGGCGGTTCTGGTTGCGCATGTCTTCCCAGAAGGCGTCTTCGGCCTCCAACTCGCGCATGCGCCGGTTCTGACGACGAACCGACTCAAAGTCTTCGGCCGGGCCGCCGTCGTGGACACTAAACGGCTCATAGTCTTCAAACTCGTCGTTGTAGTCGTCGTCGTACTCGTCCAGCACCACGCCGCCATCGACGTCCTCCTCACGGGTCTCCGCATCCCTGGCCTTTCCACCACTCGCCTGCAGCCGGGCCGCTTCACGAAAGTTGTCTTCCTCCGCGTACTCGTCGACGATCGCCTTGACCTTTTCGACCACGCTCGGATCGTTTCGAGCGACCTGTGGGTTGTAGTGCTTCTCCTGGCTGCGTTTGCCCTTCCAAATGCGGCTCGGATCCACCACTTCGGTCTTGCCCACCGACACATCGACCTTCACCAGCGGCTCGTTGCCGAGCACGCTGCGCTCGAGCGCGGCATATTCGGCGTCACTACGCGTCAGATCTTGACGAATACTACTGAGAGCAGGCGGTGGATTGCTTTCCAGCAGACAGTTAATGACCGTTTCGAGTTCGTTCTGCGAGCTCAGCAGGCACAGCGCCACGTAGCCATCGCCAAGGTCTGGGAATAGATCTTGCACTTGAGAGATCAGCAACGAGAGCTCGCCACTCGAGTCAGTGTGACTCGAAGGCTCTTCATGAGGTGACGCTGCTGAGGCGGCAGTCGTTCCCACCGGTGGAGAATTCTCGGTCTTGGTCAGTTCGTATGTCGCCGTTTCAGCCAGCACGCGTCGACGCGGCAGGCCGTCCAAGATGACTTCCAAATACGAGACGCTGTCGCGGTCCAGCTTGATCTGGTCGAAAAACTCGAGCAGTTTGGCCTCGTAGCTGCACAAGTGCCAGAGATCGCTGACGAACGAGCCGTGGTCGGCGGTCTCGGCGTCCGTGCTGTGGCTCAACTCATGGATAATGGTGAGAACGCCCTCGCCCTCGCCCGTCACTGTCTTCTCTCGCGCCATCGCTGTCTGGAACACACTGTCGAGCACGCGCAGCAAAATGCGGCGACTCTCTGGAACCAGCAGCGCCGCCTTCTTTTGCGCCTTTTCGTCCAGCTTGGATAGATTCCTTTGCAACACTGGAATGTCCGCTTCGTAGCACACGGCGAGCGCGCGCACAAGCGACCCTGCGGCCAGCGTGGCGTCCTCACTGCTGCCAAACAGCACGTCCACAACTGCCGGACTCAGTGAAAGCGCGTGAATCTGTGCGTGGTCACCCGACTATGGTCAATCAAAATGCGCAGGACAGGATACCCATGTACAATACTACGTACCGAGAGAGAGATCTCGTAGATACTCTGGATGAGCTCCACGACCTGGCCGCGTTTGTTCTGAAAAGTGGTAAGATGCAGTTGCTCTAGATGCTGGAGTGAAAAAGGAAGACAGCCATTTGTCAGACTCACTGTATTGCCTTCCCCCATCACCAGATGCGCACCTTTGCGTAGACACTACCCAACCGCGCGAGATCCGCTTTGAAATCATCGACATTCGCGATCGCAGCGTTCAAAAGCGCATGGATCCCTTTTGAATTACGTAGCCCAAAGAGCTGGCAGAATGGCACCATACGCGCCACGTGCAACAGCGTCGAGCACATAGTGCTTTGTACGCTCTGCTCAAGTGGCGTTTCTTGCATTGTGTTCAGCAGGCGCATATACAACGCGAACGCCACGCGCGCGTCCTCGCGGAGATCCTGTATCTCTTCAGTGGAAAGCGCGTGCGCGTCAAGTCGTTTGGATTGCGCCGCACACGCGCGCGCTAAGAACGTGTCCAGCGCATGGACCAGTGACACGTCGCTTGCAAGCACCTGCAGCCAGTCGGCGCCGTCCAGCGCCGTCGCGAAGAGCTGCCTCAGCGACGGCATTGTCCCCGGCAATTTTTGTTGTGAATGATGCCCCCAAATGAAGCTCCGCATTGGATCGACTGAACGGATCCGACTAAGTACGAATCCTTTTTCCTGCAACGTGCTTTGTGGCGTCAATCAAGAATGAAGGTGGTTTTAATTTGGTGAGTGAATGTCTCTTGGAGATCTGTAGCCATTTTGCTGCAAAGTGAAAACAGCTTGGCATGTTACTGCAACGTGGTTCTCACGGGAAGAGCTCGTCGAGGATCTTGATGGTGTCCTCAGGGCATGTGACGGCGTGGCCGACTGTGCGCTCGTGCGTGAAGATCTCATAGTCGTTACCGCCCTGTAATACACATCTCGTATTAGTTGTGGCTTCACCCAAAGCACGCAAGGCAAGGCAGACGCACCGGGTTGGTCTTGTCGCCAAAAAAGTGGACTTCGTCGTAGTCCTTGGGGTCGATGTAGCGCAGGCAAAACGTCTTGTCCCATCCAGCGGGGAACACGTCGAACGAGATCTGGCCGCCGACCGAGAACGTGAGGTTCATGTCGGCAAACTCCTCCTTGAGCTTCTCGACAAAGGTCTTGCGGACGTGGTGCACATGATCGTACTGTTCGAATTCATCGCGCTCCTCCTGCGAGCAGTTGCGACCAATGGGCGAGACGTTGATCATGCCCATGCGGAATTCCAAGAACGTGCCACTGTCCCAGAAGAATGCGGTTCGTTTCGTGAGCGTGCCCCACAACCGAGAAATGCAGATGAGACGTACCGCTTCACGGGGATGTCAAGGTCCGCGACGTAGTGGAGCACAAAGTTCACAAAGCGGTTGATCTGCTCGTTGGTGTACTGGGTGCGCAGGCTCTATTCGGGTCATTCGGATTAGCAATCGAATATGGGAAAGATAGGACTCCAAGTGGTGCTCACCGTCTCGCCAATCTTCACGCCGTTGTGGAACGCCACAAGGCCGTTCTCTGAGAAGCTATAATCGAAATCTTTCACAACTAGGAAGGGCCAAACAAAACTGGTTGAACACGGCAGCACAAGACAAGATTCGTTTTCGGCTGTGGGAGGGGGGGCGCACCGTTCTCGCCGAGCTGCTCCTTCTGCTTGACGAGGTCCGAGCCACCGACGACACCGATGGTGATCTCGCCCCGGAGCTTCTTGATGCGTTCGACCATCTCCGTGGACACGGTCTACAAGTACGTGTACATACAGATTGCGCTTCGTCAGGATCTCGCGTCGAACACAGAGCTGAGGTCAATACTTGGATATTGCGGACCTTGCGTGCCGGCGTGAGGGTGCCGTCGACGTCAAAGAGCGCAATGATACGCGGATTCTTGGGCGCCATGGTGACAGACGTGTAGTGGTAGTGGCAGTGGGATGCTATCGGCAGGGGAGGTCGACGGACGCGACGCAAAGATGCAAAGTGGCGAAGACGGCTCTGCATCGGGCGGGTCCCCGTGCTGTTGTCCTTTCGAAGGGCCACTAATAGAGAGAGCGCCTCGGACCACACCATGCCAAATCAGGGTGACGTGGCGCGGTCTCTATGCGGGACGACTCGAAGCCTCCAACAAGGGACCACAATGCAGTACTGTATCCGACACTTTAGTACAAATTTTGTACCCCCTCGGGGCGGCTGAAACGGCGGGTGGTGGTGTGTGTGCCTTCAACATGTAGACGCGACCGACTGCGATGCGTGCCTCGTGCCGTCACTACGGGTCTCCCTCTTGTCTCCCTCACTTTTGAATCTCGTTGGGCATATCGCCGGATATGCGGCCATCGTTCAGCCCGCGCCGCGTCAAGATTGACGACGCCACGGGCCGCGTGCGCGTGGACGAGCGCGTGCTGCTCAAGACGCGCTCCCGCTCGGGCAGCACGGTGATGCGGCGCGGCGCGTCGTCCGCCACGCTGGCGCCGCCGCCGCAACCGCCTCTGGGCCGCGTGTTCATCGTCCAGAGCGCGCTGCAGGCCGTGCTCACGGGCATGATCATCGCGGTCGTGCTCACGCCCGTGATGATTGGCTTTGCGACCATGATCTACGGCCACCCCGAGTTTGAGAGCGTCATGCCCATGCTCACCAAGCTCGTCTTTGTCTCGAGCGTCGCGCACCAGCTCGCGATCACGTGGCTCTCGCCCATGCCCTTTGCGATCGCGCAAACGCAGGACGCCGGGCTCATTTTCTCCTCGACCATGGCCGTGTCCATCATGACGCAGCTCACGGCCGCCGGCGTGCCCATGGAGGAGCGCGTCGCGACGGTCGTCGTGCACCTCTCCATCAGCGCCGTGCTCGTGGGGATCGGACTCATTGCGCTCGGCAAGCTCAAGCTCGCGTCGCTCGTGCAGTTCCTCCCGACGCCCGTCGTTGGTACGTTGCCGTTCCTTGTGGATCCGTTGTGTTTCTCTACACTAACGTGAGGTTCATATGTAGGCGGATACCTCGCGTACATTGGCTTCTTTATGATCAAGGGCGGCCTCACACTCATGACGGGCGCCACGCTCACGGGCTTTGCGTCCTGGGCGCAGCTCGCCGACGCGCGCTTGCTGGCGCTGCTCGCGCCGGGGCTCATTTGTGGCGTGTTGCTCTCGCTCATCTCGGCGCGGTACCAGCATTTCGCCGTCTTCCCGTGTTGCCTCATCGCCATGCCGTTGCTCTTTTTCATCGTGCTCTTCCTCACGGGTACGAGCATGGCTGATGCGCGCGCGTATGGCTTTTTGTCGCCCGAGACGCCGGCGTTTTCGCTCGCCGAAGTGTACGGGCTCTTTGACTTTCGCAACATACACTGGGAGGCCATGTTCCCGCAGCAGTTGCCGACCATGCTCAGCATGTTTCTCGTCATTGCATTTGCCTCGTCGCTCGACATCGCGTCCATTTGCATGGGCACAGGCTCGGCGATGGACTACAACGAGCAGCTCCAGACGGTCGGTGCGTCCAACCTCATGAGCGGACTCATTGGCGGCTACACTGGGTCATACATTTTCAGCCAAACGGTCTTTGCCTTTCGCTTCCACCCAGCCGCAACCGAAGACGCGTACCCGGGCTTTTCACGGCTCGTCGGGTTGTCGCTCGCGGCCTGCGAATTGGCGATCGCGCTCGTGCCGTTCTCGTTGACGACGATCGTGCCCAAGTTTCTCTTTGGCTCGGTCATGATCTTCATTGGCGTGGAGCTGCTCAAGACTTGGCTCATTGGCGTCCACTCGAAGCTGCTCGTGCCCGAGTACGCCACGGTCATAGCGACGTTTCTCTTTCTCAACGCATTTGGGGTGCAAATGGGGCTCGCCGCCGGGGTCGCGCTGGCCGCGCTCTGCTTTCTGATCGAGTACTCGCGTGCGCAGTCGATCCGCATTGTCCACAAGACGAGCAACGTCATCCGCAACGCCGAGCAGCATCAACTGCTGTACGCCGGTGGCAGCGACGGACTCATGAAGGGCCAGCCCATCGTCACAGTGGAGCTGCAGGGTCACATCTTTTTCGGCTCGGCGACGCGGATTCAAAAGCGCGTGAAAAAGGCCGTGTACGTGCGCCAGTCGAAGGAGCAACTGGCCCAGCAGAACAACGGTGAAGTGTCAGTGGAAGACGGCGAGCGGATCCCGCTGATGGACACGACCGGGCGGCCATTGTTTGAGAACCCCAAAAAGTCGCTTGTCAACCTCAAGGGCATTCAGTGCACGGATCGTCAGCGCGGGCGCACGCGCTTTGTGATCTTTGACTTTTCGCAAGTCACGGGCATGGATGCGACAGCGGCGCGGTCGTGCTTTCTCGCGCTGAAAATGCTTTTCCGCGAACACAGTATCCGCGTCGTGTACTGCGGCATGCAGCACAATGTCGAGTTTTTGCTACGCGCCAACGACGTGATCGACCACGATGATGTCCATACGGACGACGGCGGCGCCTTAAAGTGCCACGTGACGCGAGATCTGGACCTCGCTCTCGACTGGTGCGAGCAGCAGCTCATCATGGCCGTGGCCAAGGAAAAGTCGTTCGAGTCGGGACGCGCCATCCAGGCACTGATCCCGTCGCTTGGGCTGTCAGACGTTCCAGAGCTGAGCGTCGCGCAAGTACTCGCGGCATACGTTTCGACAGCGAAGCGCCGCACGATGCCGGATGTCGACCAATTCATTGAGCAAGACATTGCATCGCGGTTCACGGTCCAGCGCTGGACGCTAAACGACCGACTCTTCTCGACCGACGATCCGGCCGACGTTTGGTACGTTGTCTTGGGCGGCCAAGTCACGCTGTACACGGTCGCGACGCGTGGTGCTGACGGCAGCAAGGTCACGAATTCGACGATTAGCGACAGTCTCACACCGCGGCATTTCCGACGCCCAGCGACACGCGAGCGAGGCAGTGCAACGCCGCTTAGCACCAGTAACTACCAGACCATGAGTCGAACCGAACCTTTCTCGGAAGACGATGGGGACCGCGATCTCATGGGCCGCGTGCGGGCGGGTTGTATCTTTGGCGACATGGACTTTATGCTCGCCCAGGCACGGAGCTTTGATGGCGTCTGCTCCGCCGAGGGCACGGTCACGGCCATGATAACGCGTGGGGGCATGGAGCAACTCGCGGCAGCACACCCCACGGCTGCGTACGTGCTCCAAGAGATCGTGTTGCGCGCTTCGTACATGACGCTCGCCGAAAAGCTCCATTCGATTGTCGTGTAGCTTGAGGACTCTACTTACGGTGGCGTCGACGCTGCATGATCTGTAGAATCTGTAGAAAGTGCATAAATCGAAAATGCACCAGTCAAATACAAGGAGATGAATTCAAATGCCTCTCAACGAACCCCATCGGTGCCGACGTGGCTGCCGTCTTCCAATTGGTTTTCAATCGGCGTGAGACTGAGCAAGTCAGCCTTGAGCACACTGCGCACGTGGTCTTCCACTTGTTGCAGCGTCCGGCTGAGTGGAGTAGTCATTGCGGAACCGCTCCCACCCACTTGAACGTCAGGTAGATGGCTCAGTAAGAAGGGCCTTGGGGCGGAAGAACGATGGGGGTCATTGCTGCCTGCAATGGTTGGTGCTCCGGCCATTGATGCCGGGCGAGATAGGCCCGTAGTCAACACTGCCGCTTCGTCGGGACTACGGTTGACGGTCGCGACGATCGTTGCCGATGCAGACACTGGTCGAGCGCGTGCCGATCGCTGCTTCTCTTCGATTAGCTGCGGATGGCCGTAGACCATGAATGGATCTCTTGCGTTCCAGCGCGATAGATTCAACGAAACACGCGTGTCGATGCCACCAGCGCCCTGGGTCTCTCGAAGCTTGTCTACGTGGGCTTGTAGGATGCGATAGCGATCCGTGAGGTCAGCGAGCAGCATGTCTTTCTCGCGCAGCTGCAACTCTGTTTTCGCCGCGGTCAACGCCTGTGCCTCGGCAAGCTGTTGGAGCGCCTCGTATGCCTTCTGTTTGACCCCGAGCGCTTCACGGAGGGCGATAATCTCATCTCGTAGCGTGTCAACGTCGGTACTGGTCCAATCGCTAAAACCAAGATCGCTGAACGCCTCGGCCACGAGCTGCAGAATCTGTTTCAGTGTCGCACCACGCGTGGAGATATCTGATCCAGTTGTCGTCGTCGTCGTGGTCTTGGGATGAGCCCGTCGAGTCTCCTTGGAAGTTGCCAAGCGCTTGGTCTTAGAAGAGGCTAAGGAAATACTTGGTGCCGCATCTTCCGCTCGCTTGTTCCAGACCATTTCAATGCGCGCGAGCAGGCGCTTGCGCTCGTGGCTGATGCGAAGATTTAGCATGTCGCCGTACTTTTTCTCGAATACCAAGCGCAGCGTCGTTTCCAACCCGCGCTGGTGTCCAAAAGCCTCATCTGCTTCTTCGGTGCTAGTGTTTATTGCGGATGTGCTGCTGTGGGAAATAAATGAGTCCACGAGCTGCAGCGCAGCCTCGGTCGACAATATGTGCGAGTCGCTGGTGCCTTCGCGCCACTGTTTCCACTGGTCAGCAAACTGCACCCGCACTGCCTCGTCGACACCTCCGCGCTTCAGCTGGCGCTGGATCTCCAGCGACTCGATCCGTGCCTGCGCGCCCTCAGCGAGCCGTTTGGCATCGTCCAACGCGTGCTCGTGGCTACCACTTTGGAAATGGAGCTCCGCGTACAGCGCCTTCCAGTGGGTCTTTTCGTGCAGCAGCATTTCCACTTCTTTGCGGTTCGTCAACAATGCGGTGTGGGACTCGCTGAGAAGATGTTTCACCTTCCCGAGCTCATCGTTGGTCTTTGCTGCCGCTTCTTCCGCCAGCCGCAGCTTCTTGAGCGCCGCCTCCTTGTCACCAGCAGTCTCGTCGGCTTGCTTGCGTATTGATTCTATCGTGCTGTTTGCGGCCTGCAGCGACTGCTTCAGCGACTGCACGTAGGCTTCACTCGCAGCGGCAGCGACCCCCGCGACCGTATTGGACGCCGCACTCGTTGGTCGCATCACTCTGTTTCCTCGCTGGGTGCCAGCAGCATTAATTTTCGGCAGTAACTTTTTGAAGCGCTCAATGTCCGCATCCTTACTCTTCACCGTGTCCATGAGCTGCGTGTTGGCATTCTCGATCGTGCGGTACGCGTCCTTGAGTTCGCGCAGCATGGCCTGGAGCGTGGCTTCTTTGGCGGCGCATTCTAATCTGAGCTGATCGACGAGCCGATCGTACATCATCTTCGCTTGATGGGCCTCTTCTTTGCGCAGACACTTTTCGAGATTCGTGAACCGGTCGATCTCTTTCTTGAGCGACGTGCGCGTGCGCCGCAACTTGTCCTCGTACATCCGCGCTTGTCGCTGCATCTCTTCGCTGGCCTTCGCGTCCTTGACCTTGAGCGTGTCGTCAAGACTTGAGCTCAGCAACTGCGTGCACTGCTCCAGTCTCTCTTGTAATGTTTGCATCACTGAAGCGACGACGTCGTTTGTACGGTAATGGAACGTTGCGACCTGCTTGCGCCATGCATAGTCTCCACGAATGTACTGCGAGGCGCCGTCAAAGTCACGTTGCAGATCTATCATGTGGTCTTGCAAAGCGCGAGACTCTTGGTGGATGGAGGCGGTCAATGCGTCACACCACGTCGCGAAAGCCGAGTCGTCCAGGTTGTAGGTCGCGCCCGAGAATATGACGCCGGTATTTGGATTCAGGAACGGTGTGTAGGCTTCCGCTTTACTCGATTCAGGAAGGGGGGACGCGGGCATCAGGGTTTCCTGCTCCCCCTGCTCGGTGGTGGAGACATCGTTCGAGGCGACAGCACCATGTTCTTTGGAATCGTGCTCGTCTTCGAAAGGCAAAGTCATCGTGAACGACGCCGATGGTGTGGGAGATGGTTGAGTAGATGTTGGTGCCGTGCAGCCGAAATCAATCGCTGCCAAGCGGCGCCAAAGGTTGAAGCACCATTATTAATAGTCGATCCTTGTTTTCAATTGAAGGCACCACATATAAAGTCGCTCACTGAGTAGCCTTGTTCATCGGTGTCCAGGATCCATCCTATCGCGCAAACAAACACACCAAGAGGTTTTACGCCATGACACAAATCAAGAGCCTAGCCGTTCGTCTGTTGTAGTTCCATCGTCCTTCGTCTATTTGTCCTCAAGCAGCACATCGTCGCCATTCCCCAAGAACTTGGCCATCGGGTCATCGCCACGGTTTTTTGTGAGCTTGTACGCTTCCATTTCTTCGACCGCGACCTCGACGCTCGCAAGCGAGTTGTACTTGCGTTTGCGGTCATCCGTCTCGTCACCCTTGCGTTTCTCTTTCTCGGCCTTTTTGAGGGCCTTCTTGAGCTTCTTGGCGTTGAGTTCAGGGGCAATGTTCTCGCCGTACATTTCGCTACGCTTGCGAATGCCCGCACCACCTTTACCCTCGGTCGCCTCGCCTTCTTTCTGTACAGAAGCTTGCAGCATCGGGCGCTCCGTGTTGACGATTTTGGCGGCCTCTAGTGCCTTTTTGCCTTCGACACCCGTGCAGTACGAGTTGCGCACCTTGGAATGGCAGCACGCGTACCCCCATGCCATCTCGGGCCGATCAAACCACGAGCCCCACACCGCCGTGTGGTTGTTTTCAAACACATCTTCGACGTATTTCGATCGCACTGTAGCACGCTCCTGGCCTTTTACAACGCGTCCATCGCGAGCATACTCGACGTAGCTTTCGCTTTGCGCAAGCAGCAGCTCCTTCGCTGGTGCCTGTAAATGCTCTTGCGCGCCGTACTTGTCAACGATTTTGCGGGCCTTCTCGCGCTCCAATGCGGCCTTGCGCTCTTCAAATTGTTGCCGCAAGTACTCTGCCTGCGAGGGCGTAGCCTGCGGGTGGATTTCAGCGCCTTTAGCGTAGGCCTCCCATGCAAAAACCTGCGTTGACGCGAGTTTCTGCGCGTCGCCGCTGTACCGCACAATATTGTCGCCGGCAAAGGTCGTATCTTCTAAGTTGAGTTCTGGGTTCGGGTTGTCTCGCATCGACCGCGTCTTGGGGTCGTAGTAGGCCGAGTTCGGATTGAGGTTGCGGAGGTACTTGGCCGTGTCTTCTCGGATGCGGAGGTTACGGACCGTCGTCTTCATCTGCGCGCCGCCCACGCCGCCCTGTCGCGCAACACGCTCGGCAAACAAGGGTCCTTCTTCCCGATCGCGGAACTCTTCGTCACTCGACTGCAAATCCGAATCGTAATCCGAGTCCGAGTCCGAGCCCGAGTCCGAGTCCGAATTGCCGTCTTTTTTTTCCTTTTTCTTTTTGTTCTTGTCGGACGCCTTCTGGAGCTTCTTGTTGACTTCGTCCATGCGTTTCTGCTTGCGCGCTTCCTCGATCTTTTCGTATCGATCAACCGTGCGCGCGTGTTCTTTGGGATCGTATCCGAGCCACTGGTCGCGCTTGGCATCAAACGCCAGTTTCCCATACTTTTGCGACCGCACGTCCACGAGCACTTCGTCCTCTTTAATGTCGCGGTTCGTTTTCCACGCGCCGACCTTGCGCGGCCGCTCCACGCACTCGACAGTCTTGTGGCTCGTCGCACCGCAGTTCTTGCACGCGCCCTTTTTCCATCTGCGCGGCTTGCCGGCGTCGCCCACGACGGCCTTGCGGCCGCGCACGTACAGCTCGTCGGCCTCATGGATTGATAGCACCTGCGGCTGATTCTGCATCGTCTGATGGTTCAGCGATGGCCCCGAGTCGCCCAAGTACCATGGCCGCTTGGTGATGTAGTCGGGGTTGTGCGGGTTGATGAGGTTGCCGTCCGCGTCCTGCTCGGGCGGCAGCGTGCCATTCTTGCGTGCCTCTTCGATCTCGCGCTTCTTCTTAAACTCGCTGGTGGACAATCGCTCCGACATGCTGCCTTACTTTTCGGTTGTCGCGGGTAAAGCGGAAGGGGGAGAGCGCCGCGGCGGCAACGGCGCTGGACGGTAGTCGGTGTCGCTTTGGCT
>JAADVC010000159.1:0-31805 GCA_023334575.1 Pythium volutum | reverse complement strand
GGGTCAGGTAGGCGGGTTGCTACAGAGGTGGTGTGCGGCTCATTCTCTTGTGTCCCCTAGCGGCGCAGAAAGCGAGGGAAGAAGATCAGTCGAGTTGGTGTGGCGTCGTACACTCAGGACGAGCAGATGTCGATACGTGGTCGTGTAAGTGTGGCTGGCGGAGGCGACGAGGTGACAGAATACACAAAAGCTTTTGAGATACAGTAGAAGCAGTAGGAGATTAGAGACCGATTCATATAAATACAAAGCATGCATATCACGACACTATCGAGTCGTTTGTGCTTTACCTGCCATTGACTCGGAGCGTCAGCGTACGAGGAGACCGTGGTGCTTCTCGCGGTTGCCGACGCCGTGCGTCCTCGGCATTTGCTCTAGGCCCGCATAGAGATTTTCCCACGACGCACTGTCCCCATAAGAATCTAGGCGGCGAAGCTGCTGGCGTTGTGGGTTCCTCCACAGACTAACACCAAGAGCGGAAGGGGCAGGAAGGAACGAAGACACTGACATGTGAATTGTATCCCGAGAAGGAATCGCAGTTGCCCATAAAAAAAACTGAAACGCCCGTCCCAGCTTCTTTGTGTGTTGCCAACACTTCTTTGTGTGTTGCCGACACAAAGAAAACTGGGACGTGCGTTTGCGGGAAGATCGCTGTCGCAGTCCAGTCTCTTTGGCCATTGGATCTGAATATGTGGTATCTGTTTATAAAGGATATGCATTATAGTATGGTGTGCTTGGGATTGATGAGGATATCGCACAGTTTCCACATTATCGACTATAAGCGGTGAATGGATTACAGAGGTCACCAAGAGGCGGATCGGATCCGCAAAAAATAGATCGATTTGTTTCGGCTTCGAGGAAAAGTTTGGATCCAGCGTCCGCATCTATCGCCATTGCGGACGCCACGGCCGCGATCTCGACCACGACCACAGCGCGTTCATGTGGACGTGGACGTCCACAGAGTACACCACTGCGGACGTCCACAGTGGGTTTGGGGTTGCGCCGCGGTCTCGATGGTCGCTCCGCCTCTCTCGACGGGGAACGCCCGCGCGAAATTGGGTTGCCGCTCTCTCTTACAGAGAAGGCTTCTCCACGGCAACGAGCGCGACTCGAACGGCTTGAAGCGCCCAACAACAAATCACGCGACCGCAAATCACGATGCCCGGCATGACGCCGAGCCGCCGCCCCATGGTGTCAGTGGACAGCGGCGTGACCCCCGAGTCGTCCCACGCGCGTGAGACCCCATCGTCGGCGTCGTCCACCACGTCTTCCTCCTCCTCCTCGTCATCCTCGTCGTCCTCGTCATCCTCCTCCTCCTCCTCTTCTTCTTCTTCTTCCTCTTCCTCCTCCTCCTCGAGCAATCTCCCGACGAGCGCGTCGCCGGCACCGAACGCTACCGCCTCCGGCTCAGACGAAGAGTCCAAGTCCACCGACTCGCCACCAGTGGCAGGACGAATGTATCATCGTCAGACGCGCCTGTCGTTGTATGTGGCGCGCGCCCATTTGTCACGGACGACGTCACAGGCGTCGTCGCAGGCGTCAACCTGCTCGCTGGCTTCCGATTCGACCTCGGCCAGCGCCGAGAAGACGATAAACCCCATGTCGACGCCCCCACGACCACCAACGTTGGATCGAGCGGTGGCGTCTTCTTCATCCTCAGTCACAGCTGCGTCGTCGGCCTCGGAGAATTCGAGCTCTCGTGCGTCGTCGGCGGCTTCGACCAGCAGCCGTCGATCGTTCCCAGCCAGTTTGTACGCGACGCCCCCGTCGGGTACACGTCGCGGCTCGTCCGGCTCGTATTCGTACTCGGCACTTTCCGCCTCGTCGTCCGTGGCGGCGTCCAGAGAGAGCAGTCCAGCGATCCGACGCAACCTCGCAGTGAACGACTTTGGCTTCAGTCCGGCCCACTCGCCGCCACCCGACGGTCCGTCGCTCGTCGCGGCACTGGAGGTTTCCATCGCAGCTCTGAGCCCGACGGCGCGGGGGCGCCTTGGAGATCTGAGCTCGATTCTGGACCATGTGTCGACGCCAGAGCCTTTGCGTCCAGTCCCAGCGTCTCCGACTCTGCCCGTCGGAAATGCCCCTTGCGCATCGACTTCGAGCTCGAGCCCCGGTCCGGTCGCTCGTGTAATGAGTTCCGTCGCTCCAAGTCTAGCGGTGGCGGAGTCAGCGTCGGTTCCTGCGACGAGTTCTAGTCCAGCCGTGTCGTTGGCCTTGTTGTCTACGGCGGAGACACGAGCGGAACAGGACCGGGGTCGACGCGTCAATCGTGGGATCCGGAACCTTTCGAACAGGAAGGGGGATGCTGTAGTCGGCAATTTCACTGGTCGCGGCAAGAAACGCGCCAAGCAGTCCAGTGAGGACGACAAGAGTGACGAGAGTGAGCACGACGAACCCGACGTCAAGCGTTGCCGTGTCCCACAGTGACAAAGCGCCACAGTACTTACTACGCACGGTCCAGCGTATTATTTTAGGTTGAACATCCAACGAAGAACTCGATGCCCCCCGTTGCACTGGTCCACGGGTACGTTTTCACTCGAGTATTCGAGCGAGTCGAATCGACGACGTGACATTTAAACTAATACCTACCCAGTTGACCACTAATCCATCACGATAGTGCTTTCTGTACTTTGTATGCTTCTTGAGGTCTTGTTGTGGGCACTGCCGTCATCTCACGTGCGGTGGCTCCCACCCGCTCTGATGGACTCACCTATAGCGCCAGCCACGCCGAATACGCTCCATTGCTTTTGGGCTTCTCCTTATCGGTTGATACACCCTTCTAATTCAACATAATGCATGCCACAGCCACGGGCAATCCGGCCATATAATCGACCCATCGTCCATGGACGCGATCCCCGTGCGCCAGACTCGATCGCGCTGCTCCACAGCGTGCGTCCGCTCGTGTCGCCGCTCATTTCGCCGTCCTAGAGCCAACTCGACATTCCGCGACAGCCCCTTAGACACGACGTCGGCATCGACGACCTTTTGGTCGTACATTCCGCCGTTTCTATTGCTAGAACCTACCGCAAGCTCTGCCTGCTCAATGATATCCGGATATCCCAGGCTGCCACTACCCTATCCGACCCATGAATTGCGCGAGCTGGGATCCAACGGTGACGGTTGTGGACGCCTCACCAGCTTTTAACGGCTCCAAAAGCCTGGTCGCCTTTAAACAAAAGGCCATCTGAGGAGCATCCTCGCAAGTGAGACAAACTTCAAAGCATGTAATACTGGAAAGCGGCCACAACAATTGGGATTTGTTTTTGTTTATCAGTGGGTCCTTACACGTCCACACAAACGGACCACACGTGAAAGATGGATTTCTGTGGGGAAAACACAAGAGACCTCCTTGGTCTCAGCCTGGACACCTTGGTTAGGCCAACTTACGTGCAGCTCACTTGCGATGCTGGTACCCGTGGCCCGTGTGGCTGCGTGGGTTGTCGAGCACGTTCTGGAAGCTGCTCTCGCTCAAGTCGCGGCGAAACATTTGCGTCTTGCCCTGCGTCGGGTGGTCCATCGCCGTCTTGACCGTGCCCGTGGTCAGGTAGTAGTCCATGCGCACGTTGTCGCGCTGGTAGTACTCGACGCGGCTCTGCGCGTTGCTGCCAGTCTTGGTCCACCCGTGGGACTCGGGCTGGCTCGAGTGCTTGCGGCCAGACATGGGCAGAGGGAGGGCGATGCAGTGGGGGAAGTCTTTTTTGGATTGTGGGTATGGTGCGATGCGAGGCAACTGCGGATTTGACAGGAGGGTGGCAGTGGCAGAGGAAGAAGGCAGGGGCAGAGGGGGACAGTGGACGCATCATCAACGGTCCTTTCATGATGCTGACCAATCGGATGGCTGCATTTTTAGTTGGATGCTGATTCGAATCCTTATCCCTTGAAGTTGCAGCTCTTCGAAAAACAAACCGAACACATGCGTGACGATGATCGCGTCATGAGAGAATGGGTCATGGTGGACTGGGATGCTACATTGGACTTGGCTCGTCTCTACCTAGTCCATCATGGCATTCCTCCCAGTCCAGCATGGCCCATTCGACAACCACCATGTTGGACTCGGTCGTGTCCCATGCCATGGTGGACTCGACTGGACCCTTCCAGTCCAACATGGCACCTTACAGAACCAAGTCCGCCGCAATCGTTCGCAATGCCAGACTCTCGTATCAACTGAAGATTCTTGTACTGCAAACTCTGTGTGATAATACCACTACGCTTGGTCCTTGACGAGCACTTGGACCTGGAAGAGACTCCGGCTCAGCGCAAAGTCGGACCGCGACGTGTTCGTCAAGCCATCGCCCATCACCGGATCGTCACCGTCCTCTTCCTCTTCTTGCGCCTCTTGCTCCTCCACTTCGTCGTGGTCAAAGTCGTAACTTTCATCATCTTCTTCTTCTGAATACTCACTCGACCGACGGGGCCGACGCTGCGCTCTGTCATCGTCCTCCTCCTCCTCCTCCTCTTCACTGTGCTCCGACTCGGAGGACGCCTCCCCTCGCCGACCGCCTCGTGTCCGCAGTGGACTATGGTGGTCCACAAGTGTCCGCTGTTGGTGGTGGGGCTGGGACTGCTGCTGTTGTTGCCACGCCGCCCGTGGCTGGGGCTGGGCGTCTTCTCGGTTCAAGTCGTAGAATCCGCGGCTCTTAATCACGCGGCTGTTGCGCAACGGATTCGCGCGCTCGCGTCGCGGGTCCATCATGGACGCCGACGGCGATCGCGTCTCGGTGATGCGTGGCGCCGCACTGTACTGGCGAAACTCCCGTACGACATGGGGACTGAGCGCGACAAACTCGCTCTCGCCGTTCAGCGATCGTTCGAGCGGATTCTCGTGCTGCTCGCGCAGTCGGAACCGCTCGTGGCGGCGCGCGAGCAGTGCATCAATCGCGCGTGCGGACGGCGACCGCAGATTCGTCGTGCTGGACGACGGCGGTGCAAAGTCGGCCATGGACATGGCGCCGCCCGGTCGGCGGTTCACGGGGCTTGGTTGCTGCTGCTGCGGTGGTCGTGAAAACGCGTCCGACGGCCGGAGCTGCTGGATACTGTGGTCGCGGTGCACGACATGGAGGGGCGACGGCAGCCGCGTCGGTCGTCGCGACAGTGTCGCCTGCTGGCGCGCGTACCGTGGCGTCACGGGCGGCTCGTCATCCACGCCTAGTACCTCTGGGGGAGTGCGTGTCTCGAGCGCACGATCCAGTCGCGCAATGCTTTCGAGCCGCTGATCCGTCATGTGGCGCTGTGACTCGAGCAGCGTCGCCATTTTCTCGTTTTCCATTTGCATGAGCGCGCGCTCCATACGCAATTCCTCTTTTTCGCGCCGCAATTCGTCTCGCTCGCGACGGAGCTCGTCGCGTTCGCGGCGAATCTCGACCAGTAGCGCACGGTACTCGTGGGCGATACTAGTACCGGTACTGTCGCGTGCCGTCATCTCATGGAGCGGTTGTGGCTGTTGCTGCTGCATTTGAGGCGGTGCATCCTGGAGGCCCATGGCTCGGCGGAAATGGAAATCGACACTGTCGCTTCCGCGTACGTGGACCGGTGCCGGCGGTGGCAGTAAAGTGGTGCGCGGATCGAGTGTCGTGTACCCATCTTGGAGACCGTCCTCGCCATTCGCAGCGTCAGCACGCCTTGTCGGCGCCGGTGGTGACGGGATCGCGACGTAGTCTTGTGCAGAAAAGGCGTCGTGGATGCCGAGCTTGCGCTGCGCGCGCACTTGCAGTTCGCGCTGCATGCGCCGTTCTTCCTCTGCCTCGTCGCGCTCGCGAAGCCACTTTTGCTCGGCTTCGAGCTGCTTGCGGCGCTCTTTTTCGCGGAGCTGTTCGTCCAGAATGCGCTTCCATTCGATTTGCTGGGCCTTTTCGCGGAGCCGATCGTGGGACGCGAGTGGATCCCCGAGCGTCGCGTGGAAGCGCTGGCGCGCGGCCGTGCCGCTCGGCAGACTGGGCGTCGCGCCCGTCTTCACCGCCGCCGAGCCTGCAGAGGGAAACGCCGACGCGTCCATGTGGAAGCCCAGACGCGCGGCCCGCGACGGCGGCTCGCTCGCGCGCAGCTCGGTCCACCACTTGGCCGGCGACTGGGCATCCCGCGGCTCGACAAAGCGGCGCTCCCACTCGTGCTGCTGCTTCTGCTGCTCGCGCTCAAGCGCCTTGCGCAGCTCGATCTGCTGCTCCAGCTCGCGTGCGTACTCGATCTTCTTCTGCTGCTCGTCGCGCTTGTCGTCGTCGTCCCGCCAGATCATGGTCGGATCGGAGCTCCTCGTGTTTCCGATTTTTCTTCTAAGAGCTCCGATTCCGGAAGAATGGGTGGGAACGCCTGTGATTGGCTAGAAGGGTTGGAATCCGATTCAAATGCACGCTTTCGATTGGTCAAAATTAAATTATGCAACATTACGACATCCAAAATGGGGCAAAATAGTGAGAGCGCCGGCCCCATCGTCTTCATGGCCCAAAGACGAACGAGTCCGCGTACTCGTTGCGGAGCTCGGCCATTTGCTGCTCGATCTTCATGTGGTGGCGTTGGTTTTCCGATTGTAGCAGCTGAAACTTGAGCGACAGATTCTCTTGGAGCCGCTTCGCGCGCTTGGTCTCTTTTCGAAACATTTTGCGCAGCTCACGCACGGGCATTCGCTGCGAGTCGCCGTCCTTTCCGCTGTCGTCACTGTCTCGCTCATCGTCATCATCGTCGTCACTGTCGAGTAACATGCGCAGCCGCTTCCGCTCGTCGTCGCGCTGTCGATACTGCTTGACGATCGCCTTGAGCTCCTTGTACTCGCGCTTGCGCTCCTTGGTCCGCGCTTTTTCAGTCTTGAGCAATTCCTCGGCATCACGAAGCCGCTGCTTGGACTCGACGTGGACTTTCGTGAGACCAGCGATCGTGGACGTCGCGTGGCCGTATGAGAACTGGGCGCTGCGTGGGCCAGTCACACTGCTGCTCGCGGTCGTTGCCGTGGCTGCAATAAGCTCTGTGGACGTAGAAGTCGTCGGTGGGGCTGGGACGGGCAGCTCCTCGGTAGCCGTTGAATCGGTCTCAGCGGTAGCAATTGCTGCTGTCGTTTCTTCCCCACGGTGTTCTTGTGGGGTCGCTGGATTGCTGGCCGAACCGTCCGTTTGGCCACCCGTCGAATGCGGAGATTTGAGTGGCGAATCGACGCCGCGCGCTTCGTCGTCTCCCGTCGGCTGCGGGTGATCATCAACATCCTTCGCACTCGCGTCGGCCACTCCAAGCGCATTGTAGAACTCGAGCAATGGCGCCACGTACGGCGCCACATCTCTGGCTGAACAAGATTGCAAAATCAAACCATGTGAGAAAACGCTGAGCCCGTCAAATAGCAAATAAGAACGTACGCAAAACGACGTCGCTCGAATCGCAGTGGTCTCGCGACAATTCGAACGCCAGGCGCTGGAGACGCAGCTCCATTTGCTCAATCGCATCCACCGAGACTTCTGCTTCAGACACACAGAACAAACGGGTCAGCAGGCTCTGCCGGATTCGTGGGTTCGTATCTCTATTGTTACATACCTTCGCAGTCGGGCAGCAACGTGCCGTACTCTTCCGCGACCATGGCGTAAAACTCCATCTTGTTGATTTGGTGGTAAAACGCGACGCACTTGCCCATGGCCTCCAGCAAGATACCAACGTCGAGTGCAGCAGCGATCGCGTTCTCGTCCTCCTCGTCTTCCTCCTCTTCTTCCTCCTCTTCCTCTTCTTCCTCTTCTTCCTCCACGGCGTCGTCACTGAGTCGATCATCCTCACCACCCTGCAGCGGATGGTGCCCTGACTCATGCGCACCATTGCCGCGACGCCACGCCGGCGCTGGGTCCCGCGCAAACATTTCCATTATTCGCCGCGTCTCGACACTCGTGGTTGGCGCCACAAGCTGCTGTTGTTTGTTCGACCCCCGCCACTTCAATCGAAATCGAACAACCTCTGCTTTATGATATACGCCTCCCATATAGTATGTATGCTCTGATTGGTTGAAACCCGAGAAGACTGCAACGTCATCTCTTGGAGAGATCTCTGCTCTCTGCTGCTGTTTGTTCCGTCAAAACGAGGAGACACGCTCATCGCATGGACGATAGAGGCGAGCTGTGGATCTAATAACGTGTATTTTTGGCGTTCCGTACCTAAAGTGATGTCGTTGACTCAGATGCGCTGGAGCATCTGCTGCATCGCTCGCAGGTCTTCGGTGTTGAAGGCCTTCTCAATCGCGAGGAGTTTTTCCTTGGTCTTGGTCATACACTGGTTTGCTTGTGTCCGCAGTTTCTTCTGCATGCGATCTCGAATTTGCCCCGCTTCGCTGTCCACGTTTTTCTGGATGGCTGCCAGAAGCTCCTCGGCGCGAGTCAATATCTCAGCTTTCGCGGCAGCAGTGGCCGAAACGGCTTCGTTCACCTCGAGCTGAAGGACTTGTCGTCGCGACAAATCTTCAGCACGCCTCGTAGCACCTTGTCGAATTGCCGCGTTCGTACTCTCAAACACATCAGCGCCATCTCGATGTTCACGTTTTCGTTTGAGTTGGCGATCCGATTCGCCAACGAGATCACGGCAATGCGAGGCAATATTGAATTGTCGAAACTGATCGTTGGCTTGGACGATGTCGCTCACGAGCGATTGCAGTTGGTGCAGCTGTTGATTTTGACGAAGGCGAAACTCTTGCGTGTCAGTGGCTGCTTGGTTTTCTGTGACGGTTCTTTGGTCATTTTCGTCTGGTACTTCGTCTTCGTTTGGAACAACAGTAGCTGCTAAAACGTGGCAACCATTAGAAATCTCAACATCAATCGAATCTAACATGAACGTGACAAGAATCAAGGGCGTGTACCTTCCTGATTGTGCGGGAACTTGCTTAATAATTGCCGTGCACACTTTCCTTGCTTTCGCGCTCGAATTACGTCGGATGCGGTGGGCGAAATCTGAATTAGTGTCCGAGCGGCATATCGTCAGCTCGAGCGCATGTTCCCAATACAGGAGTACTCACGTTTTCCTTGTGCTCTTCGTCCATTTTATCCCAGCTCTGTTCATGACCGTTGCTTTCATCTGCAGCGTTGGAGGAATGCCCGTTGCGGTCAAGAATGTCGCTGGTCTTGGGTGCGACCGCATTTGCTCTTGCCTTCGTGGCTGGCTTCAAGCTCTCTGCATCTACATCCGTCTCTGCAGAAGGTCGAGGTTGCTTGGGTATCTTCTTCTCCGTCGTTTTTAGTTTTTGATTGGGCTTGCCAGCATTGAGACGTCGAGGAACAGATCGTTTCGGTTCCATTGCCTGCTCAAGAACTACTTGTCAGTAACAATCAATGGCTCGCATTCATCAGAGCCGCACCTCGATATCAGTTGAGGGGCGCTCAACATCAGGACCGGAACCACTCAATTCGCTTTGCATGACTGAGCTCACGACTGTGATCTCTTCCTGTAAGATTCTTGTGTCTTTGCGCTGATTCAGAACCTTGATCACTTCCAGACACGCCTGTCGGATATAAGGCTTGCAGTTAGTCGCCTTCGGGAGAGATACAGAAGGGAAAACTACTTGCTTTGTCCTCAAAAGTGAGACACATTCGCAGGTTGCTCGAGTCCGCAATCGCAGGGTCGCCGTCCATGATGTCGGAGAGATGTACCGAGTCAGTGACACCCACGAACACCAATGGTTTGCTCTTCGAGGATGCCACAGAGTCAATTTTGTTGAAAGGCAGCTTGATAGTGCGGATCATTTCTTCACCGAAAATCAAAACCGTGGTCTCAATTTCGAGAATCGTCCCACCGAGATCAATCCAACCCGTAGGTTTGAGTGGGATCTGACGCATCACATGAAGTTAAAATTCGGTCGACGGGAGCCTAAGCAAGCGAATTGTACCTTTGTCAGCTTTGAGCCTGACAATTTGAGACCCTTGAGCTGAAATGACTTGATCACGCCAACTTGCGCATTAAAACCATTCAAGATTCCACGGGTTTCGTCTCGAAAAGCCTGCCGCAAATCGAATCGAACATTAGACACATCGGGGAATAGAATTAGTACGCGCACTTGCCGCTGGCTAACCTTAGGGGGAATCCGAGGCAGTATGCGAGCAATTTGGACCGGAAATGCGTCGATCAGTCTTGTGATCAGGCGAGACATCTTCTCATCGCAATGTTTCTTGCTGTAGCGATGAAGCCTGTAGACGAGCTCCAGAAGTAGAGCTTCGTAATAGAAGCTCTTTGCGCGCGGAAGATCGCGGAGAACCTTCTCCAGCATACTCGCACATGCCTCGGCTTGCAAAAAGCAGTCGAAAACTCTGGAAATACTGGTTGTGCACATCGACATGATCACCGATGCCGCCTCCGCGAAGAGGCTGTCGTCGCAGTCATTGCAGCCCGAGAGGACTGCCAGCATCTCTTCGATGAAATGTCTGTAGCTGTCTTGACCGAAAAACTCCCACTCAAACTGAAAATACAATTGGAAAGGGTGAGTGAACATATACGCTGTTTCGCTTCAAAGTCGAAATAGACTCACCATATCCGAGATGTTTGCCAAGAGTAGACGGAGCACAGGAGCTTGTCCACTGATGCCTGCTATCATTCATTCATTATTAAAAATTATCTATCCGATGCGGGCGATCTTTGCAGTTCACATACCTCGAGTTGCGTTCTTTCGAAGGTCGGAAATCGATGCGAAAATGGCCTTGTCCAGACCACCGTTTACCATTGCGCGGAACGCCTTTTCGTCGTCCATGAAACAACGACGGATTGTCCTGTAATCGGAGTGATTAGGACAAATGACTACCCCTTTGATGGCTTTCGCTTTCCTCACCTGACAAGAGTGACCACCTGCGGTTGTATTTCCGTGTGAAAATCGCATGAAGTATTTTCATTCATCTGAACTCCACAACGTACGTGATCGTAGTTCCCCTTCTTCTGCTCCGCGGCAACCAGCTTGGTCAGCTCCGAGATGGTGGCGGCATCGCCCTTGTTCGCCATCGAAAGCGTCTTGAACACTGGTCCATCTTGATTCGTGGCGATGCGATGAAAGAATGCCCACTTGCTGCTGGCTTTGAGCTGTGCGTCGACGCAGTTTCAGCCATCACGGTAAGTACAGGACCATCCAGAGTCCCAAAAGCGCACAGATAGACGTAATGGATCTTTACCTTTAGCGCGTCGCTCAGTCGGTGCTTTTCGGCCATTCTCGTCGCCAAGGTAATCGCCGCCGCCTCCTTCGTTTCCCTTTCTCGGCAGCGGATTTCCGTTATGGTGGCGAAATTTGGGGGCGGAAGAAGTGCACTTCAACTATCATTGGATTGGTCGAAACTAGAATAGATATTTGACCAATCAGATCACATTTGCACTGGCTCTCGTTCAAAGCGTATCCAAGAGCCATCTTGGATACGGCGGCCTTTGGTGATAACGTGGAACACCATGACGAAGGTGGGCTTCGTTGACGACACCATGAGCAAAGATAACGTACAAGCGGTTCTAAATTATTATGTGCAGGATGGGAAAGAGATTGGCCAACGAGACAGCATTGTCGGTACGTGAACAAATCGTGACTGAGTTTTTACCACTATACGGGGAGCTCAGACATACGCGTTGTATCAGCCGCCGCGCCTCACGATGTATCCGACCTTCGCGCACATACGAACGCCGAAGTCGCGCGCGATGTAGTCTCGAAAAGAGAAGTCTGTCTGCCGATGACCACCTCGCTGTTCCTTGACAGCGATGGCGAGGACGGAGAACCCGACGAGTGCGTGGACACATCCATTTGTACAGCAATGGTTTGGATCTGATGAGTTGGGAACCCAGCATTGCGACTCAATGTTTGACTCTGCAGCAGCAACTCGATCAGATGACTGTGAAAACAAAAGCGCGCTACGACAGTCCCCCATGTCATTCTACTATGTTCGGGCAAATTCTCGCTCAATCCGAGGAGGTGAGTCGCGCAATTGCACTATTCCTGCCAAGTGGCCTAATGATTTGCCTCGTTCTGTGTAGTCTGATAGAGCCTCTTTCCATGTGAATGAAATCGCGCGCGAGCAGACCCAACTGCACCGCTTGCTGTACGTTGTAAATCGATGCGACCGTATTAGCAGTCTGAGTTCATGTTGACCTGGTTTGATGGGCACCAGGGGTGACTACATGCTGACGGCCAAGGGCGACCGTATCATGGCTCAAATGGAAGAGGCCGTCCGAGATGTTACCAATGAACGCAATGCCGAGACGCTTCCGTCTCCACTCAACTCTGAAACCGCAAAAAACGCTGACGCCGATCTCGCGAGCCTCCTCGAATCCATGGAGGACTTTGCGCAGTACATTGCAGAAAACTAGGGGGTTATCGTTGGAATCCAGAATGCTTTCCGCTAAATTACTCGTGTCGTTTCCATTGTCGACAAAATTCTGTTTTCAAACCCACTCGTACGCGGCCGGCTGCGTCGCTGACCGCGAGCGATTGCGATGCACGACTTTTTGCATTCGGAACCATTGCCGAATGCCAAACGTGCCTTCGGATCCGATCGACTCGCGCACTTCATTGTCAAGATCCAGATCGTCATCCGGAATGAATGTCGCTCGGTCCCCCAGTGGAGCCGCGCCAGCCTCCCGTGGTTCAAGCTGTAGAGACCGCGAATACCGACTCTCGTCCGATGGGTACGGCAGCTGCACGTGGAGAATCGACTCGACGGCGTCGTGCGAAGACAGATTGTAGGCGACCGAGCGTCGTTGGAGAATCTCGACCGTTAACTCGCCCATTTTCCGTAGCCGATTGCCATTGATGAGATCCGCTTTTTCGAACACTGGCAGCTCGTTCAAGCCGACAAAGCCCTGCAGGTAAAGCCCAAGGTATGGCATACTCGGGTTCTCGGCGGCATGCATGATCTTGTTGACGTCGCGGCATCCTTTGTCCGAGAGGCCTTGCATCTTGCTCAGCCGTTTCTTCGACTCGATGGGCACCTACAACAGGTCGATAAGTCAAAAATCCAACCGATGTATATCCCAAAAGAATCAGTCCACGTACGCAGTCGAGGGTTCGGCGAAGGCGCTGAACGGCCGTCGACTGGAGCGCATAGAGGATGGCGGCAAGCGTATCGTAGTTGCGCAGTGTGAGACAGCACTCGGCAGCCTGTGCATCATAAAGAATATCATGGTAAAGATCAGGGTGGGTTGCTGATAAACCAATGACGACTCTAATCTGTACCGCAAGGAAAAAGTTAATCACTTCGACGCGACCTTCGCGTGTGTCTTCCACCAGAACGGCATTGACCACATAGGCAGTGAGCTGCGGCCACGCACAAGAATTCCACACGTCAGCACGCCGACTCGACTATCGACAAAACGACCGACAAGACTCACATGCTGGAACCAGCGCTTCGCACTGAGAAACTGTGCTGAATGCTGGACCTTGGAGCCGCCCGAAATGAAATCATCGACTACAATCAATACCAACATCCATCAGGAAAACCGCGACAAAAAAACTGCTCGAGCGTTTGCAACCAACGCACCTGGGATGCTGCAAAACAGCGTGTGCGTGAGCAGCGTGCAGTGCTCGGCCCACTGGGATGGCTCAACTTGGCTATACACGTACACACCACAGGTGTTAGTGGATGGCGTAGGCATCCATCAACTTCTGAGCCGTCACGTACATGAAAATGTTTCGTGGAAACGGTGAAGCGAAATTTGGTGCGCTCTGGTCTCCGTATCGGTGCTGCATCACAATCGGCAGCGACGCGTACTGCTGCAGACAGGGTGGACTCGCCTGTAGCGTGAAGTACTGAGCAAACATGGTCTTGTAGTCGTCCAGCATTGTGACGGCGTCGTGCGACATTTGCCGGCGGCGCCGCTCGAGCAGAAAATGGATCTCGCCGACGATGCTATCATTTTCGTGGGCGTGGCGCAGCTTGAACAGAAGAAGCACGATGACAAAGCGAAGCACATTTCGACCTACAGTGGGGGCAGATTACCAAAGATCAGTACAAGGGATTCAGAGACAACCGTTCCCCCATCGCCAGCCATTTACCTTGTGAGCCATTCATGATAAACTCGCGCAGATAGTCGACCACAGCAGTAACGCTCGCAAACGAATCCAAGAACATGACAAACGCCGTGAGGTCCGCTAGGTCGACCGAGACATCGTGGAGCAGCGTCTGCATCAGCTCGTTAAACGTCTTGGCGCGCGATAGCGACGACTGTCGACGGGCCGCGCCGCCACGGAGATCTTTACTGGACCACGAGAAAAAGTCTCGTGGGTGGCGCAGCCTTTGGTGCGTCGTGCCCGTGTCTTTGCCATTCTCGAGATTGTAATCGCGGGCCTTGAATCCGAAAATGTCGACCGCCACGTCCGTGTCGGCGTCGCTCTGTCCGAACTGTTCGATCATAAACTGCTTCGCGATGTCGTCGTTTGAGAGTTGGGCGAGGTGCATCAAGTGGCGTCCCAGCAGATCCGGTTTGCGAACATCACACCCGGCGGTGGACAGGATCGCCAGGCACGCTTTGGCTGGTTCCTGCAGGCGACGCGTGGTGAGGCTCAGCAGACTCGCAGCGGGCACCTGCCCAAAACGATTCTGCCGGTTGGCATCCCCACCGGCGTTGACAAGCACTTGAAGAATAGAAGCATCACCAGCAGCGGCAGCGAGATGCAGACTTGTATCGCCATCGAGCGTCACGTGGTTCGGGTCCGCGCCTTTCGAGAGCAGCAGCTCGACGACCTCGACGACACCGTAGACGACAGCATACTCGAGTGACGTGTAGCCCGTCGACCACGCGACACTGTCTAACCCGGCTCCAAGCGTGAGCAGCGTCGTCACACCGTCTAGCGATCCACGCCTCGCCATGGTCATGAGGGGCGTCAGGCCTTCTGCGTCTTTCGCGTCCAGTTTCGCACCGGCAGTCTGCAGTTCTTGGATCACTGCTGCCATATCCAGTGATGTCGGAGAAAGCAGATGCAGTGGCGTGCGACCGCAGCGGTCCTCGAGATTCGGATTCGCGCCGAGCCCCAAGAGATACTCGACCATAGCAGGATGGCCATTGTGGGCAGCGGCATGGAGCGCGCTGCCTCGACTGCTCGGCGGCGTAAAGCCCAGCACGTGCTGGCCGCGCGTTCGCTCCCACGCGCACAGCTCGTTCAGATCCAACTGCGAGCCAATGAACCACGCGACCGAGTCTTTGTCGCCTCGGCCCGCGCCGAGACACATGAGGTACTGGTACATGTGGCTGTCGAGCGAAAGCAGCTGGTAGTAAAAGAATTCGGGAAGAAACGTGAGCCGCTTGGGCAGCGCCGCTGTGCGAAGCCGATGGCAGATATCGCGAAACGGCATGAGGATCACAGGTTCGTCGTTAATGGCAATCAGCGAGAGCCCCGGCACGATCTTTTCACTGAGTGCCGCCTGCGAAAGCTTGCGCACAGTGTGGACAATGGCGCCGCGACCGTTACCGTCCGTTGTAAACAAAATACCAACGTCTGCGGTCGAGATCGACACTTCTACACGGGCCGAGGCAAGCGATCCAGCGGCGAGGGCCGAGTCGCCAGCCGCATCGTCATTTGAGACCTGGTAGGAATCGAGCCACGCGATCGCATCGATAAACGCGGCAATGACGCTCGACTGGTTGTGGCACGCCGGGTGTTGCAGATACACGGGCTTGAGTAGAGCATGGAGCAGTGGCATGTCGTCGAGCGAGCATTTCACGAGCACGTAGCGAAAGATGGCCGAGAGCGTCATGTCCGAGATCTCGGCGAGCGGGCCGTGGTGCTGGGCGACGCGCGACACAATACTGTCCCGCGCACTAATGATGAGCTCAATCTTGTGGGAGAGCAGCGTCACGCAATCGAGCGCATTAATGATTATGACCGCGTGGGTCCAGTCCGACGAGATCTCGGCAATCTCAATGGGCACGCCCAGATCGCGCTGTGGTCGCTTCTTTAGTAGCTTGACATTCCGCGCGATGCGCGTGCGCGCCGCGCGGGTCCTGTGGTTCTCCAGTCCGGCATAGATATACGACGCCGTCGGGATGAACGCACGGTCTTCAACGTGGCGGCGCAGTAACTTGACGAGGTCATTGCCCGACAGCAGCTCGACCTCGGGGTCCATGTACAGAAAGCCCTGGTAGCGATCCAAGATCGCGTCTTCGAGACGCCCGATGATTAGATACAAGCCGTCGACCGTGTGTGACACGATGGAATTCTTGTGGGCTTGCAGCATCGACATGATGCGCTCGTCCTTGACAAAGATCTTGTTGAGCTGGCGATTCACGGCGGCACAGCCGAGCTGTTCTTCGGGCACAGTCAGCATGGGCTCAAAGCAGGGCGGTCCGCTCTGCCGCACGTCGCGCAGTGCGCGGACCCAGAGCTCGGCCTCGAGTTGGCTGCAGCACCAGCACCACATCCGGTAGAATCCTTTCTCGACTTGAAACACGTACGGCTTCTGCGACTTGCGAATGTCCAAGTGCTGGATCGACACGACACCTTCATTGAGCTTGATGCAGCCCTTCATGCGCCGCTTGGTCTTGGCCTTGTAGTACGCGAGCGTGCCGTCGTGGAACAACACAAAGAATCGGCTCTTCCAGTTTTTCCTGCAAATCGCTCACCAGTCAGTGATCCAGCCCCATCAAATAAATCGCGAGGCGAAGAGTCCTGTATATAAGCTCACCAGACGTGGCCCTGCTTGGTGAGCCAGCCCATCTTGACAAAGTTGCCCGAATCGCGCAGCTTTGCGTAGTGGCGGTCGTCCAAGTGTGGGTCGGTGCCGTGGCGCACCGTCGGACTCGCATCGGCCGTGCGCTCGGGCAGGCTATTGCGGAGCCGCCCGGCGTCCACACTGCTGCTGCTCGCGCTCTCGCTCTCCGAGAGGCTCGAGGCCGTGCTGTATTCTTCGTTAAGCGACCGCGAGGTCCCGCGCCGCAGGTAGTCAAACTGCGAGTTGCGCGAGGCCGCAAAGGCCGCGGCCTTGGCGTCGGCCTCGGACCGCGCGTGGGACCGCGACCGCACGCCGGTGCCGTCGTCGCCGCCGCTGCTGCCCGTGCTGCTCGTGCTGCCGCGCGTCGTGGTCCCGCCCATGGCCATCGTATTGGTGGTGGTGGTCGTTGTCGTGATGACGCGTAACGCGTTAGTCGAGAACTCCCACGCCGCGGCCGTCGGTGCAGCCATGCCGACGAAGGAGACACCTTTGGGAAGAAACCCAGGGCCAACTCGGAGTATCTCATGTGACGAAGAGACGAAGAGTGACGAAGGGACGTCACTCAGGCGGGGAATGGGTCGTTTCGTGCGTTTTGATTGGCTAAAACAGAATGCCACCCTCAGAGGTTTGGGTGGGTCGCGAAGCCGAACTTATCCCGGATATCCGATTCGGGTGCAGTGGCTTCAGTCCCGGATCTTCAACACGATTTTTTTTTCTCCATCTATGCAGTTGGCTTTTTTTGTTCTCGAGAAAACGGGTCTCTGTGTTGGACGGGTTCTAATTGGACCCGGGTTTCATCCCCTCTGACCCGAAACAAGAAAAAAAACCGACCCACCCACGCCACCTCGGTGGTGCCCCCAAAAAGCACTGCAATTAATATGAGCGTGATGCTGGAACGGCTCGGCGACGGCGCGGCGTTTCTCCTCCAGGACGACGCGACCGGCACGATCCTGCTGCTCGGATGTGGTGAAGTCAAGGCGCTAAACTATGCGGACGGCGGCGCCGCCGCGAGCAAGCGAGGCGCCGATGCCGAGAGCGACGAAGACGGCGCCGTGCCCGGTGCGGGCCACGTTGAAACGCAGTTTCTCGCCGACCTCAAGGACATTGCGCGCCGCGACAGCGACTCGCCGCTCACGGCCGTGCTGCTCACTGACTACCGCCCCGAAACGAGTTTTCTGCTGCCGTTCTTGACCGAGAAGACCGGGATCATCAACGCCCAGCAACCGCAACTGCCGTTTCCGGTCGTGATGACCCACGCGACAAAGGCGCTCGGGCCACACCTACTCACCGAATACTGGTACGTTGGCAGAGCCAACTTTATGGATACTTAAGGGCCCGTATTAATGTATGTGGTCCATGGTGGGGAATATCGGCTGTACAGGAACACGCTCTACGGTAAGGCCAAGGCCAAGTCGGCGCCGTTCGAGCTCAAGGACCTCCAGGCGTCGTTTAGACGCACGAACGGCATTGCGCTCAAGGCATCGATTGTGATCAACGAGCACCTTAAGATCGCAGCCTACCACGCAGGCCACGTCGCCGGCGGCTGCGTGTTCCACATTGAGATGGGCGCGACGTCGGTGCTGTACGTCAACGACTTCAACTTGGGCGGCGGCCGCGTGCTGCTGCCGGCGCAGATTCCGCGGCTTCGCCCCACGGCCATGCTTTCGCGCAGTGCGTTTGCCGTCACCGTGTCTGAGACGCGCACAAATATGGAACGCGAGCTCATGAAAGTCGTGTACGAGTGCGTCACGGCCGAGGGAAAAGTGATCATCCCGGTCTATAAGGCCGGCTTTGTGCAAGAACTCCTGGCGATTCTCACTGACTACTGGACGCGCATGCAGCTAACATACCCGATCTTCATTTCGGACGATGTCATGGAGTTTCCGTCGGCGTTCCACTCGCTGCTGCGCCGCACGTACACGGCCGAGTATGCCTCAACGCTGCGGTCGCGACCATCGACTTCTCCTCGGCGCTTCGACTGGAAATTGCTCGACCAGCCGGGGGCGTTTGTACTCTTCACGACCCCCGCCAATATTGGCGTGGGCGATTCCTGCCGTGCGATAAAGTCGGCTGCCGCCGACCCCAAGAACCTCATCGTCCTCTCTGAGTACTGCAAGCCCGAGACCATCAATTACTCGATGTACGCCGATCCGGTCCGCAAGAAAGTGAGCAAGCGGCTCGGCGTGAGCATTTCCTGTGGCGTCCACTACTTTCCGTGCGGCGACGAAGTCGACGCCAAGAGCATCGTCGAGCTGGCGCGCCACGTCCTGCCGCAGCAGGTTTTGCTCGACTACTCAGTTGAGAGCGACATGGAATTTATGAAGGCCCACGTCGAAGCACCGCTGCGTCTGATTGGCTCCAACGGAGGAGAAGGTGGCGAGAGTGTCATGGTGCAAGAGATTTCCCACTCTGAGCTGACCCAGATCCAGCCGGCGCGGGAGATTCCACTGCGTATTCACAAGTCCATGTTCAACACACCAATCGACGTCCAGGGCGTGCTCATCGCCGAGGCCAAACGGAAATTGGTACTGGTCTCGACCACGAACGGTGCACGCCGGCTCAAGAAGAAGCGCCACACGCTAAATTTTCAGTCGACGTGGAAAAAGCCGTTGGAGCAGTCACATCGCGTGAAGAAGAAGAGCTCGCGCGCGCCGTCGTCGGCGCTGTCGTTCTTGTTGTCGGCGGCGGCCGAGTCGGCCGACGAAGAAGAACCCGAGGAGCAACCAAAAGCCGATTTAGAAGTCGTGGATGCAGCATTCGAAAAGGCCATCAAGACGTGGATCCACGACATTTCATTGGAGAAAAACAATCGGTGGTTCAAGCTCAAGACGGTCTGCATCATGCTGTCGTCCGACTGGGAGGCCCACGTCGAGTGGGCGTACGAGGACGAAGAACTCGCCGGACGCGTGCTGGGCATTGCCAAGCAGGTTATATTTGCCGAGTTTGCCAAGAAGATGGAGGAAGTTCAATGAATGAAAGAGTGCCGGTAGAGTTGTACTAAGTCGGGCGTTCCTGTTTTGATCGGAAGAATTGCACAAGCTGCGAATAGACTTGACCAAACAAAAGCGACGGTGGCTGGACGCGGTGCTGGATCCATTCCGGCAGCTGCGAGCGAATATGGGAACTAGCGTAGCGATGGTCCACGAGCACGATGGTCGAGTAGTCGTTCCGATGGCGAATCGAACGACCTGCGAGCAGAGAGAAACACAAACCATCAGATCATTCGCCCCCACAGCAAGGCATGCACATCACAACGTACCGATGGATTGGTTGACCGCCTTCATGCAGAGACTGTCGTAGAAGACGCGGCCTGCACCCGGACGCCGCTTGTCGAGAAACGCCATTTTCTCGACGAGCTCTGGATCGCGAGCATTTGGGTACGGCAGTCCGACCATGACGACGCATCGTGCGAGTTCGTCGCTAAAGTTGATGCCTTCGGACATTTTGCCGCCGACCACGCTCAGCAGCATGGCGCCAGACTTCCCATTGGGTGACGTCGCCATACATGCCGACGAAAACGACGTCAGCACGTGGCCGAGTTGGTCGGCGTGCTTTGGTTCTCGGAAAATTTCCTTCTTGGCGTTGATCTGGTCGTACTGTTTGGTCTCCATCCATCGTCGAACGGCTGATTCTTCGAATCGATACGACGGGAAAAAGACGACCACACCGTTTGGCACGACACGAGCGAGGTTGAGCAGTATTCGCCCCAGCTCGTCCACAGCTTCGAGGTCGTTCCGGTTGGAAAATGTGAACTCGAGATGCTTTTGCGATGGCCCTGTTGAGAGACTGAATCCCATGAGGTTTGTCGGTGGAATCACATGCCCGCACGAAAACAAATCGATTCGATCCGAAGGTACAGTCGCGAAGAGCTGACCGATCACTTGTGATACCTGCGGTAGAACACGTTGTTCGCTCGTCAGAAAAAACAATTGATGGGATTCCTCAACCACATACACACACAAGGACGTACCGGTTTCATCGTACCGCCCGCAAGAATGATGGAGCGAGCTTTATCGACGACCTCTTGGAAATGGTTGACAGGATTCAGCAACACAAACTTGATCTCTCCTTCCTGCTTCTTGGGCGGCTATACAGACAAGCGACAGGTCAGACGCTACGAGGGCACATATTACCACACCTGACCATTCGTACGTTATGAGGCTGAACGAGGATTCGGCCGTCTTGGGTCGCATTCGTCAGTGCCTTGAAAAAGGCCTGGATATTCCGCAGTGGAGACACATGGCGGCTCTCAAACTGATCGTCGTCGAGCACGTCGGGTGGATTCGGAGCCGGTTGACTCGCGTCCAGACTCGTGTCGGCGTCTAGGAACCCCATGAGTTTCTTCGGGAGTTCGCTTTGGTCCAAATACATGATGAGTTTGAACATGTTGAAGTTGTCGATGCCGGCATTGAATACAAAATCGCTGGTCACCATCATCGTCGAGCCAACGGCCTCGTCGTGTTGGTCGGTCGTTGTGGCATTCGAATTTGAACTCTTCTTCTGCCGTAAAAACTTTGTCAGTGCCTCCAGCACGGAGAGAAGCTGCTTGATGTAGAAACTGTTTTTCCCCTTGAGCCGCTTCTCATACTTCTTGAAATATGCCCAGAGACTGCGACGCGCGACCACAAGCTGTTTGTTGGAGACGATGACTTGGTACGTGCTGTTCAGCGCCTCGACAATGTTGTGGGCCTCGTCCAGGACCACGATATTGTCTTCCAAATCAATCCCCAACGACTCGCGCGTGTCCTTGCTGAGCAGCATCGAGTACGGCATGGCCACGATTTGCGCGAGCGGAATACTCTCTCGTGACCCATAGTACGAGCAAATGGACATTTCCTTGCCCAGCTTGTGAAGGTCTTCAATGTCTTGCACTTCTGCCTACATTGCCACCGTCAGTACTCAACATCTACGCGTCATCATTGAACTAGACAGTTCCCAAGACTCACCAGCGCATAGTCCTTGTAGTGACCCAGCAGTTCCCTCTCGTAGAATGGACACTTTGCGGCTTTCTTCTTGTCCTTCTTGTCTTTCTTGCTCTTGCTCCCCTGCAGCATGTCGAGGCACTTGTCGGCCATGCGAAGATCAGACCGAAGACTCGAGACGCTCTCGTTAATGCACAGATTTTTCCGCGAGCCCAGCGACACGACACGGATACGGTCGCCAAACGCGGTCTTCTGGATCTCTCGAACAAACTGCGAGATCTGCGAGTGCGTGCGACTGCAGTAGATGATCTTAATGACCCCAAAATGGGGCTTCTCGTCCGTACGCCCAGACCAGCGACCCGCAGCAGCGCCAGGCTTGCTATTGTCATCGCCACTGTCGCTGTCAAAACCTGCCTTGGCGTCCGCGCCGCTGGCATAGGCGTCCACTATATGCTTGTCATCTTGGTCTCCCGAGCCCGACGCGCCATCCTCTTTTGCGCTGCTTGATGCCGTCACTCGAGGAGCCGCACTGGAGCGAGGTCGCTTGCGCTCGTGATGGTTGTAGGCAAACCCCATTTTCCGTTTCTTGGACTGGAGTTCGGGTGTTTCCTTGATACTTTGAATCTGGCGCAACGCCGCCTGCGCGGTGGTTTGCCGTTCACTCGCCTCGCGGTCAGCCTTCAGCTCGCTGAATGACGAGAGCCAACTGGGCTCGTCGGCTTTCTGCTCGGCGTCCTTGTTCGCAGTGGCCGCCTGGGTCGCGTCCGTCGTTGTTGTGGCTGCAGCAGTGGACTTAAGCGGCAGTCCGTACTCGTCGGTATTGCGCATGAGCCACGTGAGTGCGCCACAGATCAGACTCATGGATTTGCCCTGTTGATATGCACAGAAGCGCTCCGGTTTCAGTCACCTCATCATGCAAACCACAAAAGAGACTCAGAGACCGTACCGTTCCAGTCGGACTCTCGAAAATACCGATATGGCGCGTGTCGATTGTTCGATAGAGCTGCCGCATGAGGTCCAATTGGATATCGTACGGTTCATACGGGAACGAGAAGAACTCGCGGTCCATGGGGACGTCGCCGGCGCCCTCAGAAGCACTGGCGCTAGCCGCATCGAGCGCGGCAAGCGCGGTCGCCGACGGCGGTGCCATGGCCATTTTCGCGGGCGAACTTTTGTGCCCACTGGTGAATGCTACTGTATCCTCTCGGTTAGGTGCGACAACGTGGCACTCGGTAAAGTACGAATGCAGTTTTGACGTTTCCCAAACCCGCGGGAAAATGATGGCGACCGGACATGGAGATCGTCGCTCTCGGCCGCCGCGGACGCGCTATGTGTCGCAAAGACCAGGACTCAGATGCTTTCATCAGTGCGTTTTGGAACCGTGCGCTTTTGATGCCATTACCGCTGTAGTAATCGACCACGATAGGATGGGCAACGTGAAACCTGAAACGTCTTGGCCGCTGCAACAGCGACTCACGAAACGGCGCCGTATCGCGACCGGCTGATGAAACAAGACGACGCATTCGTAGATTCATGACCAAGTCTCACGCGACAAAATGTGCGGAGTTTGCGTCCGTAAGCAGCGACGCCGGTGGGCGAGGAGAGCGGAAAGGTCCGCCGGCGTCGTTTACGCGAGATGCGCTGCTCGAAGCCTACCGGTCCAAACATAAGGTACGATGGAGAAATTCCACGACGTATCATTCATGTTACTGACGGATAAACGCTGATGACGCGAACAGGAATTGAAAGATTTCAAGAAGAAGCGCGAGAAGCAAGTCATCATTGAGAATGTGCGACGGCGCGCACCGCAGCTACTGCTCAAGCCCGTTGATCCGCACCGACGCACGAGCCATTCCCATCAACACCTCGGCCGCGACCATGCGGCTACCGATGCCAAAGAGAGCGCCCACAAGCTGCTTCGGTTTGTGCCGCGGTTCTCGCTGCTTATCCCGCAGCAGTTCAAACGACCGTATGCGCAAGAGCGACCGGAAGGATGGGCGGCCGCGCGGATCTCGCAGGCCATGCGCCGCTACTTTGCACTCCAGATGCTCACGTCGACCAACCGCCACTCGCAGTACCTCACGATGCAGTGCAAGAAGCTGTTCGACGAGTGCTGCAAGTGCACGCCGCTCGCACATGGACCGAGCGAGTCCGACTCGGGCGTGTACCAGTTGGCGGGGCCCAATCTGCCGCGGATACTTCGTATCCTGCGCAGCAAGAAGAACCTGGCGATGGATCTCCTGCAGCACCACGGCGTAGCCAAGTACACGGTCACACATGTCGCGGCGCAGCGCGGATACGTGGATCTCACGCGAGAGTTGCTGCTCCACTGGACGCAACACCCGATGGAATCGCCCAATCAGCCGTACAGCATCAAGTTGCTCCGTCGACTGCTCGCGCTCGTGCTGCAACTGCGAGAAATGAAGACCCTCGTGAGCGAGTCAAACTCGGAATTACGCGACATCATTGCTCGCATCGGTGTCTCGTTTGCCCATTTCTCGGATGCGATGGACAAGCTCCACGATAGTACGCCGACGCTCGAGGATCTGCTCGTCATTTGCGGCCACCCGCTTGTGCTCTGCAAGGACGCGTCTGGAAATACCCCGCTCCACTACGCCGCAGAAGGCGGCTATCTCTCATTGTGCGAGTTGCTCATCCAGAACGGTGCCAACATCAACGAACAGAACAAGTCGGGCGAGACACCGTGCGTGCATCAAACTCTAACCCCCTCTGCAATACGTATACATACTGACTTGACGCGTGTGCGGATTTGTAGACTGCACTTTGCCATCTCCAGCATGCACGAAAGTGTCTGCACGTACCTCGTTCGGAAGAAGGCCGACGTCAGTATCTGTCGCTATGTCTCGGTGACGCTGCTGAACAACGTCTCCCTGCCTGGCACGTTTGTCGACGCACCGGATGCCACAGCCGTGTGCAAGGTCATGCCTATCATACAGGCACGGTCAGCAGCGCCAACAATTGGCTTTCTCGTCGACAAGCGGCTTTCCAAGTGGGTCTCACCATGGCGTGGCAGTCGCCACAGGCGAGTCGCAGACAATACCCCGGCCAGCGCCTCGAAAGCAGATGCAACGGTGTCTCCAACAATGCCGCTTGATGGGACGGCGAGACCGGTGAATATGCGTGGCAATCGAGACTCTCCTTCTGTATCCTTGCCAACTACGGGCAACCTCGTTGAAGATGGCATGTTCACACGCGTGGACAGCCTTGCCTCGACTCCTCTGTTCCGACATCGAAACCCGCGCGAAATTGTCTTCTTCCGCACGGCCCCGGGTAATGCACTGATCAAGCCCAACCTTCTGTGTGTTTTCCTGGTCGGTGACCATGTCGCACAGTCCGAAGTGGCCCGTGCTCGCGAAGTGCAGCAGCGAGGGAAACTGTTTCATTTGATCATTGAGAACCTCCCACGAGTCGCCGTAGTCGCGATGGACTCGTTCCGTGCTCCGCTCTTTCGCTGTAGCATGCAACGCGGCGCCCGAGAGTACAATCAACAGTGGATTGTCGACACCAAGATCAAGAGCAACAAAGAGCGCCGACACGCGTTGCTCGTTGCGATGAAAGGCCAGAAGAAGAAAAAGAAGCGGCGCCGATTGGCTCCCGTTGTGCAGTTTCTTTGGAAGACGATCAAGATTTGGTGGAAGTCGTTACGGAACTTACGGCGCTGGTTGAGTATCCAGAGCGTGTTCTCGCCCGACGAATTGGACAGTCAACATAAGGAGAGCATCATTTGTGAGCCCAAGGGGATTGTGTACGAATACGTATACGACGATGCTGAGTTTCGTGGAGGGGACAGTCCCACCCTCTCACTGATTCTCGAGGTGCGAGCGTTGCGCACTGCTGTCGTGGTGTGTGAGGGGAGACGGTGTTTACTGACTCTTATTGTATCACGCAGACCGAAAGCAAGGAGCTCATTGACCACCCATGGTTTGGGCAGCTTATGGATCACAAGTACGAAAGCACACGAAGCACTTGGCGATGATACCATGGAGCATCGCTCACGCAATGTGTGGTTATTCGTACAGATGGAATTCATTTGCGAGCAACGCCTTTCGACGGGATTTCCACATTTACTTCGTCTACTTTGTTGCTGTCTTCGTTGCCACGTGGGTTACCAAACACTCTAAGGCGATCGAGCGGAATGGCAGCCAATTGCTGATACTCGTATTTCGTTGCAGGTATCTTCACGTTGGCGACACACTCCTCGGCATGCCAGTTGGTGGGTACAGAAGCAAGTCGTTCACCTATCATTCGTCGTGGGTCGAGTACATCCGAGATGGATCACGGATCATCTATTCCGTCATCAACGCCTACTATACAATCCAAGAGGTACACTTGCGCAATAGATGGTCGTACCCACCTTGTGTAATCTAACGTTGCTGTTGTCTTCCTCATCAGTTCCGATCGTACCTGGAGCGAGGAAGCCTTCGCGCGTACTTTCAAGACGGATGGAACTGGTTTGATCTCGTTCAAATCACCTGCGTGTGGCTGCTGCTCGGTACAGAAGTGCAGAGCATGTTTAGTGACGCAGGTACTGTGCGTGCGCTACGTTCTGTCAGGGCTCTGTTCACACGTCTGACCTTGGTTGTGGGATAGAGATCACGTTCGATGATTATGAACTCCAAGTCTACATGGAAACGTATTACAGCTGGACGACATGGCGAAAGTACAACCTGCGAACGACGCTGATGAGCATTGTTGGGCCTCAAATCTTCATCAAGTGGATCCAGTTTGCCCGGGGGAATCGCACATTGGGACCGTTTGTGCGAATGATCTTCAAAGTGCGTCTTAGGCGATAGAAGAATGAGATTATCACGGAGACTAACGTGCTCGGTGTGTCTTGCAGATGTTCAAAGACATCGGTCTGTTCTTGGTCGTCTTCTGCGTCTTTCTGCTTGGATTCGCCTTCGCCTTCTTCATTCTCCAAGTATGTCTGGGACCACTGCGTCATGCTTATTTCCTGATCTGGGCCCTGACTCGTTTATGCTCCAGTTGGAAGGATCCAAGACATATTTTGCCGCCATCACGATGGTGCTCCAAATCAGCCTCGGCGCATGGGATTGGGATGCGATCTACGAGGGCGGCCCCATCGCGATCATCTTTTTCGTACTCTACGCCATCATCGGAACGATCATGCTTCTCAATCTCCTCATTGCGGTTTGTTTCTGGTCACCACTCTTCACTGCAATTTGAGGCAATGCTGACTTATACCTCGTGTCGGTACCGGTAGATGCTTGGGAACACCTACGACAAAATTTGGGAAGATCGCATTCTCTTCTTTGAGCTTGAACGGGTACGGATATGGAAATCTGCTGGGCTCGTCTTGGCCTTGATAGTCAATGAACTGACTGCTATTACTCTACTTGCCATTTCTACCGCTCTAGGCAAAAGCGACGCTCTCTATTCAGAATACGATCGACGATGACGACTATGACGAGCACTTTTGGTGTCAACGGCTCTATGTGATGGAAGGCGACACCCCGATCGAAGGCATTCAGTCACAGAAATTCTGACGAAGATGTCAGCTCTCACAACGACACGGGGTCCACCAAGTCGAGAAAGCCCACGAGGATCGTGCGTCGCCCGCTCGTCACGGCAGCACCTGCATGCCGCACCTTACCGCTGTGGACGACCGCCTCGCCTTGCTCAATGTGAATGGTCGTGTTGGCTTCTTCGAAGTACGTTCCGCCCCCGGAGAATTCATCCCGCGGATTCAGCAAAATGTTGAAGGACAGCACGGACCCGTCACAATGGAGTGGAAGCTCGGCCTGCTCTCCGGCACGCGCTTCGTACTTGACGTAGAAGAGCTCGCGGAAGGTCAAGACTTGCGTCGCGGGGATGCCGTACCGCTTGTACACCTGTGTGAATAAGCGCTGCTGGATCGAGTCGCGCACCCAGCCATCGATCGACGCGACCTGGTAACAAGGAAGATCGGTCGTCGGGTACGATGTGTGGCGCTGTTTGCTCCAGCCACGGCGCTCCGTCACGTCGAATAAAGCCCGCAAGACTTGCTCACATTCGCGGCGACTCCACACCGAGGAAAAGATCTCGCGACGCGTCATGGGCTCGTGTGCGACCATTCTATCGGCGTATCGTTCTGTTGCGCATTTGTCTCGCTGCGTTTGAAGAGCTGCAAGCGCTTCTTCCGTCAACGTCTCGACTGGATGAACCTCAGCTAGAAGACGGCTCACGTCGTGTCGATGATGAAGCGCCGCGAGCTGTGGTGCTGAGTGGCCGTCCCAGTCGACACCAACAGTTTCGAGGGGCAGTGCGACAGGATCCTCGACGAGCGTGTGGACCATGCCGATCTCTCCCTTGCGCGCAGCCACATGGAGCAGTGTGCACCCGCCGCTGCTGATGCTCTTTCCTGTGACTTGCTTGGCGGCCATGGGCAGCACGACGTCTTGCGAGCGGATTTCGACAAGCGCTCGTCGGAACGCGGCACCGTCGCGCCGTGCGAGATGGTTGCAGACGGTCTGGAAGAAGCTCGGCATTTGTGCCTCGATTGCGTAGTGCAAACTCGAGAATCCGTGGCCGTCGCGCGTATTGTCCATTGCCTGGAGCAGCAAATTGAAGTGTGGATGCTTGTGCTGGATGCGCACGAGACCGCGCCAGACCAGGTCGGCGAGCTCCTCGTCGTAAATCGAGGTCGCAAACAGCAGTGCTGGCTTGCCCATCACGAGCAGCAGCATGTTGGGGCCGACAGCGAGTGGCGCGCGGTCGTCGGGTGTTTCAAAGTCGGCAATGACGGCGTCAATCACGTCTCGGGCATTGCGGTTTTGCCAGTGGAGGAGTAGCTCCACGGCACGGAGCTTGTCGGCGTCGAGTTGCGGATCTCCAAAGAGCCACTCTAGCGCAGCCGTTGCGGTCGCAAAGTCGTTGAGCTCGTCTACGAGCGCGCGCACGCGCGCACGCAGCGGCAGCGACACGGCCGCCATGAGGTTGGAGATACGATTTGGAAAATGAACGGATATTACACCAATGGACGGATGGAATGGAGATAACTTAATGCATTAGAGTTTCCACTCAGAAAGGGCGGCGAACGCTTCAAAATGGGTACGGTACGAGGAAAGGGAAACGAACGATGATGCGGACGACGGCGACCAAGAGAAGGCAAATTCTCAAGGGAAGCGCGCCGTCGTTGGTCTTGATCTTGCTGGAGCTGCTCGAGGGAAATGCCTCACACGCCACGGCGGCTCGCGAGGCCGACGCCACCCGACGCGATCGCCTGGTCGTACAAGAGCATGGTCTCGTTGCGGACGGTGGCCTGCTGGAGCTGCATGTTGCGGTAGAAGATCTCCATCTGGGCGAGCTCCATGTCACGCTGGCGCTCGCGCTCGAGCTTGCGCAGCGCGCGGGCGATGGCATGCGTCTGCGAGGCAAAAAAGACGGCGATCGGGTCCGCGTCATCACGCCCACGGCGCTCGCTACGGCCTCGCGGGTCGCGCTCGTAGTTGCTGTAGGCGTCGTAGTCGTCCTCGTCCAGCCAGTCGGTATCGGACAGCACGACGCCGACGACCGCCGTGTTGACGCAGCGCGCAAAGCCGCCGCGCGGGCAATGTACCTTGACCATTGTGTTCGTGGTTGAACTGGGAGGAGGGAAACGGTTGGGGGAGGGCAAAGCGGGTCGGTGTGGAGGGTACGCCGAAGATTCCAGAATGATCACACCCTCCTTCTCTCTCCTTCTCTATCTCCGTGTGTATCCAGATAGAGGACCGGCCCGCATAGACAAAACCATGGAGAGGGAGGTGGTGCTGGTTCGTTCCCTTTTGCCCACTTGGGCACGCCAGCAACTTCAACGCCAGTGTCCATTTCGACGAATCATGATTGGGTAAAAAATGAATTTCAACCAATAGACGATGGCTCTGTGAAGAGGCATCCGCGGGCCCGATCTTCCCGCCACGCACGTTGACGACACCCAAAGAGGAAAAGAAAAAAAACGACGGAAAAAAGTGAACGCTATGCAGCCGCGGTTCCTTCTCGGTATGGCTGGGCTTCCCCTTCTCTCTCTATGCCCATTAATGACGCGGATATGCGTGTACAGGCAATGCATCGAGTTTGGTGGCGCTTGTGCTGCTGCTGGTCGCGAACGCCGAGCCAAAGTGGGCCCACGACACGGTCAACTCGGTGGACATTGGCCTCTGGTTTCTCGCAGTGCGTGGACGCAGTGTTTCTATGGCGAAAGATGGGAATATCTTACTAAAGACAGCTAATGTGATGGGTCGGTAGGGGACGGGCGTCCAGTACAAGCTCATCAACGCCGGTCTTTCTCCCGAGGACGCGGCGGCCGCCGGCGACCAGCAGCCGTTCACCGACTATAGGCGCTTCTGGTAGGATATTGATCCGAGCAGTTTCCCTAAGCCACAAATCTTGATCTCTTTTGTTTGTTATTTTGTGCAGCTCCATTGCGACTGTGAGCGAGCGGGATCCGTGGTGCCAGTTGTACGCGACAGCCGTGCGCGCGCTGACGGTCGTCGCGCTCGTGGCGGCGGTCGTTGGTTTCGCGCTGGGCGTCATGGCCTCGCTCTCCATCAAGACGCCGACGTGGGACGGCGAAGGCAGGGACACGACGCTCGTGGCGCCCATCGTCTGTGCGCTGGTGCAGTGCCTCTGTGTGCTCACGGCCGTCGTGCTCTGGCAAGTGATGGTGAACGAATATGATGCAGCGTGTCGCGCGGCCATGCACGTTGAGGATTTCGTATGCATCGCGTCGACGTCGTCGCACAAAGTCGCCATGGCCGACGTGGTCTTTTCCCTGGCGACCTACGTGCTTTGGCGCACGGCCCACGCGTACCATGCACGTGTTGTCAGAATATGCGATTGGTTGCATGAAGATTCACTGGCTGACGGGCCAAATTGTCTCGTAGGTGGCGCGTCGCGACTCGCGGATCGCCGACGGCTTCACGCTCGCGGCCAAGACGGGTGAGGTGGATAGCGTTTACACTGGGCGGTCTTTGATTTACTGATCCAGCTTCTACGTTTATAATCCCGTGTAACGTTAGACAATGTGGACGAGATTCTATCGGCCATTGCCAACAAGATCAACATTGACGCGCTCGGTTCCGACGGCCGCAACGCGCTCCACTGGGCGTGCACGTTGAACCGGCCGAGCATTTGCCACGTACTGCTGAAGAAAGGCGCGTCGATCAGCCAGAAAGACGTAGGAGTGTCAGTCCGCCCGGCGTTTGATTTTTCCCCCTCTCACTGCTGGCGTGCTTTTGGTTTGTGTTATCCAGCGAGATGGTTGGACAGCGCTCCACTGGGCGAGCCGCGTGGGCAGTCTCGATCTCGTGCGACTGCTCGCAAAGTACGGCGCCGATCTCAACGTGCAAGACCGGTGGGGCACGACGCCACTCATGCTCACGGTCGTTGGCGAGTCACGCACGGTCGCAGTGACGCTGATCGAATTAGGCGCGAATCTCAATGCACGTAATGTAAGTGTCCCACGCCGTGTGTGGGGGGGAGTGACTCACTCCCCACTCAGTGAGTGCAGGGACAACCGTCGTCTCACATTGGCTTGTCTGATATCCGACTCTAATGCGCAGTCATCATGCCTTCGTACTGTAGGTTTTTGGACAGACGTGCTTGATGCTGTGTCTCGAAAGCGGTCTCCACCTGCACCAGCTCGGCATGCTCTTTCTCAATGCGGGTGCCGACCTGACGCTTCAAGATGTGAGTCACTCATAGAGTGCTGGGTGTACAAGCCACCATTAGCCACCATTATTCCATGCTGCAAAGCGGCTGCCTGGGTGGCAGGTTCTCAACGTGGGACTAACTCGGGATTTTTTCTCTCTGTTTTCCTGTATGGCTTATCTTCCTCTGCCATTACTAAAGATGCAAGGCAGGACAGTGCTCCACTATGCGGCCGCGAACGGCCGTGCGAGTCTGTTAGTAAACCTGCTGCAGCTCTGCGACACCCAACTCGTCGCCAAGCGCAACAAGGTATGCACGCTGTACTGCATAGTGAGGCGCCGGATTGTGGATTCCATGGATCCCATTTCAGTGGATCTATCCACGTGCATGAACTTCTCTATTTCTAGAACTGGAGTCTGATCGGATTTGTTGTCTGCAGTTTGGTGAGACGCTGCAGGATCTCGCTCGGCTCGGTGGCCATGTGGGTCTCGTGAAGCTGCTCGCGGACTGGCAACAAGGCCTCCCTATCGTCGTGGAGCGAGACCGCTTCAAAGTGGACGACCTGGACGACGCGGACACCACACATGGCAGCAGTGACAGCGACCGCGACAGCGACGCCAGCAGCAGC